>CAMZMU010000045.1:48474317-48562882 GCA_947311845.1 Poa pratensis | reverse complement strand
GCAGGACAAGGACTCCTGCGACGGCGCCGGCGGCTAAGCAGGAGCCGAGCAGCTCGAGGAAGAAGCCGCGCCGCGGGAGCGGGAGCGGGAGCGGCGGGGGGAGGGGGCGTCGTCGCGCTTCGGACACCGCGCCGGCAGGCTCCCTCAAGGTGATAAACTCGAGTTGGAGTGCGGTTACAAATGCTGTATGTTGCGCGTAGCTAGTACGGAGTACTTGTGATCCGCTCGCTCTTGGTTTGATGTGATATATTTTCACTGCTTGGATTCGTACCCAACATTTTTTGGTTACTTTTAGTGGTATTGACTCTGAACTCAATTTGTATGTATGCGATAGTTGACAGTTAAGTCTAAGAATTTCTGTGTTCTGCTTTCATATGGTACTTGATGTGGTCATTTTAGGCTGGCACCGGATATGCTACAACATATGAAACTTGTATGGTCTTTAGGTTGCATTTTGCTGATAATCAGCCTATGAACTAAACCATCGTGTCTGTCTAGTACCCCTTATACTTATTTATCATTTTTATTTGCATTTCAGTCACAACGAAATCATTTTCTGACAAGATTTATGAATTAGATACCACAAGTCTAGAGTATTTGTTATCGGTAGAAACTACTTGAGGTTAAAGTTGTATGCTCTTGTAGGATCTTAAACTCACAAGATGATCCGAACCTAGATACAACCGTCTGTCTTATTGCAATTTAATTTCCTGTCTACTGACGTGTTCTCTCCTTGTTTGCAAAGGCTGAATTTGATATGCTATCTGAAGATTTTTCTGAATGTCTGACTGACTTGGGCATGTCAGGTAGATTTACCTAACCAATTCCTTTTTTTAATATGGTACGAGCACAGCATGCAAAATGCACTGCTATTTGAGTGAGGCACTGTTCAATATTGCCATTAGTTTGAGTCATCTGTACTTGACTAGGAAGTTTATATCACTTCACCTTAAGTTATTCCATTGAATATACCTTATTTAGATTATGGACCGTGTTGGTACTTGGTAAACTCACTAAAATTTCCATATTTTATATATAGATCATGGAACATTGGACAGATGCTCAGTTAGATTTTATTTGCAGTATTGAAGCTATGATGCTTGCCCACATGAGCACCGATACGTTTCATAATTTACATTGTCAATATGAAACTCTTTATGTATGAAAGAATGATATATTGTTTTCAGGGGGCTTTCCTTTGATTGGAAACATATGTTAAGTTTGCTTCTTAGAGAACTCTTGCTATGTTTATATTGAGCCACACAGGATCCTCTTGGAAAGAATATAATTCTAGAATAATAAAGTGTATCTGTTTCTTTGTGATGAATCATATGAAGTAAACTATGGTCATGGGCAGTTTACCCTTTTTTTTTGTTGGGTTAATTGGATAAATGCCACTCCAATTCATCCGAAATCGGAAAACGCCACTGCAATTTTCAACTTTTGAAAAATGCCACTCCAATTTTTGAATACTTCTATAGATGCCACTGCAGCCATTTTAACTCGTATTTGGTCAAAAATCTGTCAAATTTTTATCACGTTTTTCTTCTCGGACGAAATTGCCCCTAGCCCCACATACTCTTCTCTCTCTGTACTCATCTCCTTCCCCTCGTCCATCGACGGGAGAGAAGGGCACATCGACCTCCCCGGCGCAGGAGAAGAAGGGAACGCGGCGGTGGCTCTTCTTTACCCCAGCACTGCGTGGAGAAAGCCGGCGGCGCACGCTCCTCGCTGTTCTCCGGTCACCCGACGCCTCCAATTGTCCCAGAGCCCGGCATCGTCCCCGCCATGGACGCCTCCAATATCGCAGAGTGTGCTGCGGACGGAGAGAGTGGAGGAGGGGCGTCGTCCGTGCAGACCCGGTCGCGTCCAAACTCGTGGCCGCCGAGCAGCAGGCGGCGGCGCAGAAGCTGGATCGGTCGTCGCTGGATCCGCGCCTTGCTGGGGAGGAGAGTGATGCTTGAGGGCAAGAGGGTGGGGCCGCGCGTTGCCACCACGCGCAACCTCATGCCGGGGCGCGGCGGTGCCCGTCGTCCACCTGCCCATCCCGCGCCCCGACGCTCGCCGACCTGCCCATGACGGGCCCTGGCTCCTCCTCTCCGTGGCTCGGGATGGCGAGCACGGAGGACTCCCTCCACCACCCGCTGCAATGATGTCGGAGGCTGGAGGGAGGCGGTGATGAGGAGGTGGGAGGAGGAGATCGATGGGGACGGGGCGCCATGGCTGCTGGCTTCGTAGCCGGCCTGTTTGGAGCCTAGAGATTTGGGGAACGGGAGGAAGAAGGTGTAATTGGTGCCAGGGGTAATTTCGTCCAACATAAAAATGAGGTGAATATTTGACAGAATTTGGACCAAATATGTGCTGGAGTGGCGTCTGTCGAAGTATTCAAAAATTGGAGTGGCATTTTTCAAAAGTTGGAAATTGCAGTGGCGTTTTTCGATTTCGCATGAATTGGAGTGGCATTTATCTAATTAACCCTTTTTTGTTAGGTTGGCTTTTCCTGACCTCTTTTTTTGGCATGCACAAGGGGATCAATAACTTGCAAGAGTCAGAGCTCAACCATCTCGATTTTTTTCTTATAGATTCTGCTTAGGGTTCTTTCCTTTAGTAACATCGACATTTCCACTCTTTCGTATTCCTGAAATGCCATGATGTTTCTTCTAGAGAATTCTGACATGTTCATGTCTTTCTTTCTTGTTGTTTCCAAAAATATAGCAAATTTATTTGTCAGTAAGCAACGTTTTTCTATGGCTAGTCTTGCTAGTTTTCGATATGTTGATTAGACTACTTCTAGGCAGGGTCTATGCGTCGAACGGAAGAGCTTTGGGTTGACAAGTACAAACCACAATCATTGGCAGAGCTTGCTGTCCACAAAAAGAAGGTTGATTACTTTTTCTTTGTACATATTGTTTATATTGTTGCTTTTTATTCAATTTCTGAATGGCCTGCTCGGTCTAAGTTCTAAGGTACTGCAGTTATGGAAATTTATTTTCCCATTTTGACCCATAGTTTCAACTATGCAAGCTTCCTGGCCTTCAAACATTTCCTCTGTCAGGGTGTTGATGTATGCTTTGAACTTATTTACAATTAAGTGTCACCATGCACATAATCAAGGTTTATGAGTCCAAGAGTTGAGTTCAGTCAATGGGGTCCCTATTCTGGTACTGGACTACTCGATTACTAGTCTTTGACTATAGTTGCTACAAATACTACACTACTAGTCTACTACGCTACAAGATTTGGAGTTGGGAGGCAAAAGTACATGGCTACATGCTGAGTCAGAAGCATGCTATCTTGCCACCAGATTATCAGAAGTAAATCATAACTTCATAAGCAGATAAGCTGCACAAATCAACACAAGTTCATGCTGCGGCTACTAGATATTACTCATTTAACCACCTATTGCTAGTCTGCTACACACTTGATTATACGGAACACAGTGGGACTTGAGAGGCAGGAGAGGTATGGCGAGCAGAGCAGGAGGACGAAGAGGAGGAGAGGAGCAGAGAGCAGAGCTGGAGGAAGGAGAGGAGTGGATGCACTGATCTGAGCCCTGATCTTGGTGCTGACGGCGACGTTCAATAGCCCCTACACCAGACAGCGGCTCGATTTGAGGAGGCAGGGAGCTGTGGTGGATACGTGGGCTCACTAGGATGCATATCTCCTTCAAAGAGAGCTCAATCTGACGTAGCACCCTATCGAACTGCACAGTGAGTCGAGTGTCTAGTTACATTAGACCAGTCAGGCAATCACAACCAGTCAAATTTGTGTAGTAAAGATGTCCAGTTGAGACCTATGTACCGACTCATAGACTAGTCGAGTTACCCTTCATCATTGCATAAAATAGAGTAATGTTTGAAAAACAACAGGTTTAATGTACAAACTATCACACACCTACACTTTTAACTTTAAGGACCGATGTTACAGGCCTGCAGATTTATGGGTATATTGTATCAAATTGCTATAGGTTTAACCATGCACCAAATTTCCCATCCGATGAAAACCCTCTGGACAATGTATGTAGTGAAGATATTGCTTAGTTTTGGTTTTAAAGATGGTGTATATGTTGCTTTGGGTATAGTATGACTGGTTTCAGTGAAGATATTGCTCAATTTTTAACCACGTCGGCATCATGAGGTGGCAACAGGGGTGGGGTACTAAGTGGGTTTTATTGTTGTGTGGAACGGGCGCATCGTTACTGAGAGGCTGCAGGATGGTCCATATGTAATCAGACCGGATTGGAAATTTGGCATGTGGTGATTAATCCTATAGTCTACAGCTATTTCATACAAAATGGCCCTTCATGTGTTATGTAAAATTTGTTCTGAAGTATGTACTTTTGTGATAGTTTGTACATTACGCTGTACTTGTGTGAAAGTTTACCCTTTAAAGTATGAACGCAAACTTTCTGTGTGTAACATACATCTGTCTTCTTGTAGGTCGAAGATGTAAAGAAATGGCTGGAAGAAAAGTTGGAGGCACCAAAGGTGATTTTTCTTTGAATCCATGCCACTGAATAGCCAAAGAATTGTCTGCTTAGTGGTATATGTTTGGATAATCTGCACATTCACTACTAGGGTCATGTACTTAATATTTATATTTCAATTGAGTCTAAATCCACAAACCTTACAAGTAAGTATCAAAATGATCTGATTGATGTATTTCAAGGTTGTATTAAGTGCTAGGCGCTGATTGAGCCCTTTTCAGAAGGATTAAAGTGCTAGGCGCAATTAAGCGCAAGACGTTTTCCTCCGCTCAGCGCCTAAGCGAGCTTAATAATGCACCTAAGCATGTTTTTTATTGATTACTTTAATTGGTAGCTAGAATGATTACTGAAAGAGTATTTTCCACATCTAGTCATGAAAATCTTTCAACTTGACTCGTTCAGAACCAGCACAATGCTGCACATGATGGTGAGAAAGAGATTAGAAATTTAATTTTCCCAAATATCTTGCACTTTAAACTTGTAGGCATGAACTATTTACTGTTTCTTAGTTTTATATAACTGTTTGTTAGTACTATTTTTCATAATAGAGAAATGATGACAGTGCAAATACAAATCATGCAGGGAACATTTGGAGGGTTGAGTCTTGTCCTTACTGGCCAAGCTGGTGTTGGAAAATCTGTATGTCCTTTCTTGATGCTAGTATTCTACTATTCTCACTTTATTTTACACTAATTTATAGGTGGGCCCTAAACAGTCAACACCACGTCACAAATTTTATTGAATCAGTTTTGAATATAGCTGTTTGGGTCTGCTGGGCATGATATGGCACAACATGAACCCAGTGCCACTCGACCTGTTGAAAATCCAACCCATCTTGGGTAATAGCCGATCCAATACAGGGTAGAAGTTGTTTAAAAAAGAGATTTCTCTCTCAACCTAACACAATATACCCTGTATGCTGGTGGGCTGATAGTTGACACAAATGCTTCCTTCAACTGTCTCCATTCGATAGTTCACACAAATTCTTCCTTCAACTGTCTCTACTCTAACAATTTTCTTCTGGGTTTGTGGCAATTCTTTAGTGACACCTCATTTCCCCAGGAGGATGTTCGTTCTTAATGCTTAAGCTAAGCTAGTAAGCCAAGAGTACACATGTTCAATCATAAATACCAGTATTTCACAGTTGAGGAGGACGCGCCCGTGGCGCGTTGGCTGGCTGAGGCAGTGGCCTCACCGCCCGCCCGAGTTCGACTCCCCACGGGAGCGAATTTCCGGCGTCTCACCCGTGCGGTACTGTTCACGTGAACAGTGTTCACTGTGAACAGTGTTGCACTGAGCCAATTCCACCGCGGTTCGACACTGGTATTGTGGTGTGCCCACCACCGCAGGGGTTTCCCGGAAGATCTAGGCTCACGGAAGGCTCATAGTCTTAGTATAGTCTGGTTAGGTCTAGCTTGCGCACGGGTGGCGTGTGTGTGGTGTTGTGTGTGTGTGGAGTGCGTTGTGCGTGAGTTCAGATACTACAGATGTACTAAGTCTTGGAAATCTCAAAAAAAAAGTATTTCACAGTTGAGAACTTTAGCAGTTATGGCATTCTGTTGAAGTACATTAGCTTAGAAGTGATAATTGACTGTTTGTTGCTTACTATAGGCAACTGTCAAAGCGATCGCTACTGAGATAGGAGCCGACTTATGTGAGTGGACAACCCCAGTACCAACACTTTGGGCTGAACACGTGCATGCTAATTCAGGTAACCTATCCTTGATGTCTAAAATTTCTTCCTTACACTGCAAACTGTTTGCAGTTTAACCTTCTGATAAGAGCGTGGTAAAAGTCTATACCTAAATAGTGCAACCGTCTTTCATTTTGAATAATTTAGTCTTTCCTTTTTGATAATCATTTGAAGGACTTCAGTATGTATCCAAGTTGGAAGAATTCGAGAACTTTGTGGAGAAGATAAGGAAATACTCATTGCTTTCTCTGACCAGCACTGGAACCCAAAGAAAGCTCGTTATCATTCTGATTGATGACATCCCTGTATCAAGTGGAAAGGCTTCTTTTGCAAGATTGGGGAAATGTTTAACAGGTCTAATTCAAAGTACACAAATACCAACTGTCATTTCACTGACTCACTATCACAAAAGTGAGGCTAATGATACATCAATGTGGAACTCCGAGGAACTTGAGTCCTTACTTCATGGTGCTGGTGCTCATAAGGTACATTTGTCTAGTATATGTACAACTGCAGATTTTGTTTGTCCGCTTTGACTATTCATAATGACAGTTTTGATCATCGTAATGGCAGCTTTGAAACTGTTAATTTCTATGCAGATTATTTTCAATCCTGTAACTATAAGCTCTATCAAGAAAATTCTTTCTAGAATATGCAAACAAGAAAGCTCTGGCACAACTGAAGAATTAGTGCATCAGATCGCTACATCTAGTGGAGGTGATATCAGACATGCGATAATGTCTCTTCAATACTGCTGTCTTAATCCAAGAAGGCTAAATTCTGCATTGGCAAGAAATTCTACTCTGCTGGATTTAAAGGGTTATGGTACTCTAGCCCCAGGGCATGATTGCCTCAGCTCTGCAATACCTTCTTCATGTGGAAGGGATGAGACACTTACATTATTTCATGCATTAGGGAAGTTTTTGCACAATAAAAGGGAAATTGATGGTGATGCCAATAACGGTATGTAATAATTACACCATCTTCTGTACAATCCTCTTCTTGACTTTGGTACCTTTCAGACATTCATGTGCTGTATGGTTTATCAAGACTCAGATGCACCGAATCTCTCTTCGTTTATTAAACCAGCATATTGTGATTAAAATTGCCACGCACAATATTTGCTTTGTTTTCTATAGGTTTTATTGTGTAAACATATTCATTCACATTTCTTTTGGTTAACTTGTTTGAACCAAATGGAATTCCATCTGATCTGCTAGTGCATTTTCTACACTAGTTTTATGTTGTGCATATTGTTTATTTGAAAGTGACCATCCGTACTTATCAGTTCATCAGATCTATTTTTATCATATAAGTTCCATGCAAATTTACTTTTTTTATTGTTTCTCCTAGAATTTTCTTGCCCTCTTTGGCTATATCATTGGTACGTGGATCAGCACTCTTCAAGTTCCTGTGTGCTTTTCATTTTCAGTAGTTTCATCTTCCTAATTTATGATTTCTAATACTTTGATTCCCATGCTCACGAGCTCGGAAGCATGGATACGGCAGATGTTGCCGAACTGCCATGGGGATACGCGGGGATACGGGGATACGCCGGGATACGCGAATTTGCAGTATCCCCGAAATTCTGAATTAAAAAAAAAGAAAACAATTCAGGGATACGGGGGGACACGTACGGGACACGTTTGGGATACGGCAGAGGAACCACGAGGAGGTGAACTGGAGCAGGCCCTTGTGGAGGGCGACGACGCGGCGGCGCTGATGCGTGGCGTCGCTGCGCAGAAGAGTGGCGGGGGCTCCTGGGGGAGACATCATGGAGACTTGGAGAGTTGGAGAGAAGGGAGGCGAGCTAGACGAGAGGGGAGGAAGGAGAGGCGGCGCATCGAGCGCTGGAGGGAGACGATGGTGTTGGGATTGATCCACTGGGGGTCGTGACTCGTGAGCGTGGTCCTTAGGGTTCAGGTCGGGTGGAGTGGGCTGTGGGCCTTGTGTAGAGTTTACTCTTTTCTGATCTTTTCTCATTAATTTTCTGTCTTGACTATATTACATGGCATATTTTATTTTATTTTATATATACTCGCCGTATCCCCGAATGGCTGTTTTTCGAAAATGCCGTATCCCGTATCCCCATATGCGTATCCCCGTCTTTCCGTCCCCGTGTCCGTGCTTCTTAGCTCACGAGTTTCACATTTTCTGTTAGTGCACCGTGGTTTCTGGCTACCAGCACTACATCTACTTTGTACCTTTTTCTGGATTAACAATTAATTTATTATTTGAGTGTGTAGTTGTTTAGCAGTTATGTAGAACCAAGCTTTTGATCTCTAAACCTTGTGATATTTAAGCTGTAGATCTGGACTCATTTTCGCTCAAAGAACAGCTAAGAAGAAATCCACTAAAAATGGATGTTCCAGAGATGATTCTTTCTCAAGCACATGGAAAAGTACGGACTGTTGCTGACTTCCTATATGAAAATGGTAAACAATAGAGTTCTAGTGAAGGCGTACTATAGAATAAGCTCTGGATCTTACCTTACATGTTCTCTTTATCTTATGCTTGTTTTCGTACTTGATTTTACATGGTAGGCATCATTGGATATTATGGAGTGATTTTTTTCTGAGAAAATGCAAAGGACCTTTCCGTTTCATTGCATTGAAAAGGTAGAGTTAGGAAAAAACTACAGGGTGAATGTATGAACTATCATAAACATACCGGTTTAAGAATCAATTTCACAAAGCTACATATTTAAGGTCCAAATCGCTTGTCCCTTGATCCAACAAGCAATTGTCAGCATGGAAATGTTCAAGATTTTTTTCACTATGACATATGTGTGCACCGTAAAGCGTCTAGTTTTCAGAATATAATTGCCCCATAAATCTATAGTTTTGTGAATTTGGTCCTTAAACCTGTATATTTATGAAAGTATGTACATTAAACCATTTTCGCAAAATTTAACCTATGTTGCACATTTGGATCTCATGCTCGTTAGTGAAACAGTTATTCTAGAACTTCTAGAAATAGGCCTATTGCTGTTTTTAACTAAACATGCTGCATTTCGGTCTCGCGTATGAACATGTATCCATGAGTCATTTGATTAGTACATTCTAATATGCCTAAATTCAAGTTTTGTGGTGCATGAATGAGGATGGTATAGATTTACATGCATGATTCTCTTGTACCCCGACTGTGAATCTAGAAAATAGTGTGCTCAGTTATTGATAATTTGTTCTCCCTTTTAATGAATTGGTAATTGGTGTTTTACAGCTCTTGATTTCATCGACCATGATGCTATTGATGACGCATGGGTTGTGATGTCATATTTGAGTGATGCAGACTGCCTTCTTGCTGGTAGTCCAATCACATCGGCTCCTTGGATTGTAAATGAATCAAACGAGTCAGATAGCATGTCACAGCTTATTGGAGCATCTGTTGCAGCACGAGGAGTTCTTTTTGGAAATGCACATGCCTCACCCTCAAGGTACTTGCTTGTCAATATGATAATTTCTTTGAAGGATTCTGAGCTAACATTTTTTTGCTCTTATTTGGCCTAAGCAGATGGCATACAATCCGTAGCCCAAAGGTTTGGCAAATTGAGCGTACATTTCGATCCACGAAGGTAAATCTGACACCATGCCATCTTTCATGCATTTAGCTTGATTGTAATTTGGAAAAACGAGTTACTGTAC
The DNA here is from genome assembly GCA_947311845.1 of Poa pratensis. Lineage (NCBI taxonomy): Eukaryota > Viridiplantae > Streptophyta > Magnoliopsida > Poales > Poaceae > Poa > Poa pratensis. The sequence goes on along the minus strand of CAMZMU010000045.1, from coordinate 48,553,059 downwards.
TGTATGTTCTCCATTTTCTTCCTTTTGTCTGCCATAATAATGAAGAAACGTTGTGAGCATCACTATGTTCCTCTACTGTCTTTCTTTTGAAGTCAATCGTCCCAGAAATTCTTTGTATGCTCTTGAGGCATTCAGATGCTCATCATCTGAACATATAATAAATCTTGTTTTACTTTAATGTTGAACCGTGTTGATGAAAACTTCGTAGTAGTACTTTAAGATCAGTGTGGTGGTGATTAATTTTACATCTTCATTCTGCTCATCTTTGTCATCTGGTATCTGATGATCTGCATTTTCGTTTTGTTGGGAACAATGCAGGATCAGATATTTACAGAGAGATTTGATTGTTCAAGTACGTCTGGTTCTCGCAACTTCTCTGACGTAGTCACCGACTTCAGGCCTTTTGAGAGATGGATAGGCCATCACAGTGATATGCCTAAAAGCAACTCCTCGCACCATGATGTAGGAGGTCGCCGGAACTTGATTGGTAATCTTGATGGTGAAGGAAATAACTCTGAGGAAGAGGAAGATGCGATAGAGGAATGCTAAGACCACGCTGATATAGTTCATATCAGATCTAATCTAGCTGCACACTGATCAGTAGAGGTCTGTAGGAATCTGTAACATGTAAAGCTCCAGGATAATACCTGGGTGGCTGGGTCATGCGTTTTTGGCCATCTGTTATTCCTGCGCAGCTCAATGGCCTTAGTTGCCTACTGTTCCGGCTCGCTTCCATTTTCAAACTCTGTACAGTAAGTAAGCTGAGCAATTGCGCTGCGCGCGTGTTATGCAGGTGAACCTAACCGCAGTGCGCGTTTGGCTGGGCACCAACATGTGTGTCAGATGCGGTCTGACCTGAACAAAATCTCAGCTGTTGGCTCAAGGGCAATGTGATCCCACGACCAAGAGAATCCTGGAACACATTAGTTTATCGCTAGTCAATCCAACACGTAAAGTTTAATCACCCATCAACGAACGGAAGATTCTGAGAATCACATCGGAATTTTTTTTTAAATAATATTTTTTAAAATTTTATTCGGAATCTAGCACGCGATCTGGAAAAATTCGAAAACTAGCACGGCGTCGGTACGGTGCGTGCCGAAGCCGTGATGTTTCGGCGCTGGCAACGCCGAAACCGGCCTGTCGGCGCGGACAGTGCCAAAAGATGTGTCCTGCATGGCGCGGCAGCCGAGGCCCACCTGCTTTGGCCTGTTTCGGCACGGGCGCGGCCGAAACCGATGTTTCGGCACCGGCGACGCCGAAACCTCGGTGATAACGTCGCACGCCCGGCTCGGCCTTCTTCCTTCTTCCTCGCTCGAGCAGTTCTTCTCCTCTTTCTCTGTTCTTCCGTTTCCAGTCAAAACACCACCGATTCTTACCCCCAAAAAATCCCCACAAACCCACATATTGAAGAAATAGAGTAGAGGAGGGTTGGGGCATCCCCGATCTATTGATGGGATAGTTGTTCGTGGAGGCGTTTGGGGGAGTGAAGGTGGAGCAATGGTGGTCAACAATGGTGGATAGTGGTGTTGTGTGCCGGTGTTGGGGAAGCTAGAGGTGTGGTGCGGCGGTGGTGGTGCTAGATTGAAGGGCAGCGGGAGCTACGCACGCGTCAAGGGTAAACCCTAATCTGTAGATTGAGGAGGAGCCGTTGCAAGGCCGAGGGATGCGTGACCACCGCGCTCCGAGACGCTTGTCACCTTCCGGGCGTCGACCGCGTAGACAGACGCGGACACGTGCTCACAGAGATGAGTGATACTACTATCTACTACTACCTGTGACACATTTCTATTTATGTACTACTATCTGTATTTATATTTCTATGTGAGACATATTCATATTTATGTTTGTATGAGACATATTATCTATGTATGAGACATATTCATATTTATGTTTGTATGAGACATATTATTTATGTATGAGACATATTATTATCTATGTACGAGACATATCAGAGGAAAATAAGTTGTACGAGACATATTATTAAACAAACATTGCAACTTACACAGACAGCAAGAAAAGTGGTAGTAGCGACAACACAACATAAATTGAAAAAGAAAAGTCATCTACCATCGACACAGCCTCCCGCGTCACTCTTCCCCTTCGACGATGCTGCACCCTTGCCCTTCGACGACGCCGCACCCTTGCCCTTCGACGATGCTTCAGCCTTGCGTTTCGACGACGCTGCACCCTTGCCCTTCGACGCCGCCGCCGCTGCTGCAGCTCTCTTGCTCGCTTCAGTGGGCATGAAGATATCATCTTCGTCCTCGCTCTCCTCGACCCATAACATCGGTGTACGAAGAGCATCCAACATATATGCTTCAGTGGGATATGTTAGCTTCTTCTTCTGCCACCTAGCATGCAGCCTCACGAGTTCTTTTTCTTTTTCCTTGTAATTCCTCATGGCCACCCATGCCTAGCTAGCTTCGCTGATAGCTCACGGAGATGAGGTGGATGACTAACAATATCTTCGAATGGGATCTCCTTATTGTCTACCTTGAACTCGGCCATAAACTTCAAAAGGAGTGCCGACATTCCTGCCGGGAAACTACCATCTGAATTGTATCTCGACATGTTCGAGTGAGTGGACTATGCTTACCAACTCGACATCTCCTCCCGGGGTTTTTATAGGACGAGCACAGACCAATTGGCGGGAGAAATAGGCGGGAGCAAGGCTGGCGGGAAAATACAAGGCGGGAGCGACGACGGCGCGAAAATAGGCGCGGGAGAGGGAGCTAGGTTGGCGGGAAAATAAAAGGCGGGAGCGACGACGGCGCGGAAAATAGGCGCGGGAGAGGGAGCAAGGTTGGCGGGAAAATAAAAGGCGGGAGCGACGACGGCGCAGGGAGCAAGGTTGGCGGGAAAATAAAAGACGGGAGCGACGACGGCGCGGAAAATAGGCGCGGGAGAGGGAGCAAGGCTGGCGGGAAAATACAAGGCGGGAGCGACGGCGGCGCGAAAAATAGGCGCAGGAGAGGGAGCAAGGGTGGCGGGAAAATAAAAGGCGGGAGCGACGACGACGCGGAAAATAGGCGCGGGAGAGGGAGCAAGGCTGGCGGGAAAATAAAAGGCGGGAGCGACGACGGCGCGGAAAATAGAGGGAAAGCCATGTTTTGGCTCGGGCCGTGCCGAAACATGGTTGTCGGCGCCGCAGTTACGCATGCAGTCTAGCAGGCTTTCGGCGTAAGCGCGGCCGAAACTTCCTTCTTTCGGCATGGCCAGCACCGAAACCGTTCTTTCGGCACGGCCCGTGCCGAAACCCGTTGTTTCGGCTGACGACACCGCGCTAGTTCTCGAAATTCCTCAGATCGCGAGCTACTTTTCGAATAAAGTTTTAAAAAAATATTATTTAAAAAAAAAATTCATCACATCGTCACCGCCACCGGGCAACCGGTAGAAAAGAAGCAGGGGAGCACGGACCGACACACGAAACTCTCCCGTCTGTCATCACATCATCACCCGCCACGATCCTCTCCCCGCCCATCATCGAATGCTTCGCCGCCCCGTCGTGGTCGGTGCTCGAGCCCTCCTCGCCTGAGTATTCTTCCCCGCCGCCTGCCCGGCGGATCGAATCGCGCCTACCTGTCTAACTCGTGATCTCGCCTCCAGCGCGCTTCGTCGAGGACGTCGGGTCCGGCTGGCGGCGGCGGGCGGCGGCCATGTTCTGGAAGGACAACAGCGCCCGGAGCAGCAGCAGCAGCGGCGTGGGCCCCTTCGGCCAGGTGCGCGTCCTCGTCGTCGGCGATTCAGGTCCGTCCCCTGCCTCACGTCTGTGACTCGTCGAACCTCTGGTAGTTGGCGAATGCTATTGCTATGAGATTGTCAAACGCAAATTAGGGATGTGTTACCGATGACTTTGATGGACCGTCAATTGGTAGGTGCCAGGTTCAACCTTCATGAGTACTCGGGATCACGATATGGTGAAGAAATCGAGTATATAGATTGCTTGAATCATGTACTCCGACTTCATCTTTCTGTTAACCTTTCCTGCTTGGATGTGGGTGTGATTGGGCTGGCATTTGGTCACTATTATCACAAGACTGATGGAGTGGGAGACAATAGTCGCTAGCCCTGTACATTGGTTTGCCTTCTAGGCATCCCGATTTTCCTAGAAATCATCATTATACAGAGCCAGTGAAATCACATGCAAAAGTTTGAATGTTTTGTCGGTGGTTTAGTGCCCCCAATTATTCATCAGGCACGTTCCTCATTGCCTTACACTAATAAAAGCAGCTTTGCACTTTGGCTAGTTGGCTGGTAGTGCATCGTCGTAAGCTGCATCATCTGAACATAGATTAGTCGAGACGTTCAATCGATTTACTTGGATCGTCAAATGGCCATCTGTACAAAATTTTAAGTAGTTTTCCAGAGAGCAGTTCTTCTAGAGCACTTCATAAATCTACAGTTCCCTGTTTGCCACTGCAGAGCTTCTATTACTTTTATTCATCATCGTCGCGGAACATTTCTATATTATCACAGTTATCTCTCCGTCAAGACCCAGTCGTCAAAGACCTATGTGCCCCTAAATTCACACAATAAGACGCGAAATCAAAATCCATTCTGTGCCACTTGTATTAATGCTGCAGTTTTTTCTACCCTACTGCCTATTTCCCCCTAAATACAGTAAGCACGCCAATAAGTTCCAGAAAATTAAAAGGATTTGTTTTTGCAAAGCAACCTTCTACTGGATTTTCTATCCTTTTCCTATACAAGTTACTCTGTTACACCACTATGTTAGTATGGTTACGGGCTGCAACATTCCGTATGCTCCTGGAGAATCGGTTGTTAAAACAATCACACATCACATGCCATGCTGTTGTACGCTGCTGAATATGTTTTTTCAGCTCCATACATTGCCCTTATCTCTCTCTGTCAGGTGTCGGTAAATCTTCACTGGTGCATCTCATCTTAAATGGTTCTTCTATTGCTCGACCAGCTCAGACAGTAGGATGTGCAGTGGGCATTAAAGTAGGTAGTCATGTTTTGTGCTGTCCCCACTTGTTCCATTTGCATTCTGTATCTACTTACACTGTCACTGTTATTATTTCAGCATGTTACTTGTGGAAGTGCAGGGGGGTCCTATAATAACATCAGTAATGATGCTGAAAGGAACTTCTTTGTTGAGCTTTGGGATGTCTCAGGGCATGAACGCTATAAAGCTTGTCGTTCGATTTTCTATACACAGATCAATGGTAAATGATGCTTTTCTCTTAATTACCAGTGTTTTACTGCTCTGCATCTTTGTACCCATTAAGGCATATCTTTAGCAATTTGTTACAGGATGAGCAAGCTGACCTATTTTAGTCAGTATTTGACGCAAAAAAAACTGTTCAAGGGAATTACTCCTTATTATATTTTGCAACTGCTAATGCCTAAATCCTGAGATGTAATCCATGACAGCTCTTTTTGTATGTGTTTTAGTGCTTCAGCTTGTTCTCCAGTAGTTATGTCAGCTGGTGAAACCTCTTAGAAACTTCTGTATTTTTTCTAGATCCGTAAACAAAATAGTTGTTGCGTTTCTTATTAAATTTACAAATACAACATTCACCGTACCCGATGTTATCTGTCAGGTGTCATATTTGTTTATGACCTCTCCCAGAGGAAGACCAAGACAAATTTGAATAAATGGGCAGTTGAAGTTGCGGAAACAGGCACCTTTTCAGCTCCACTTGGATCTGGTGGACCAGGAGGACTTCCAGTGCCTTACCTTGTAATTTCTAATAAAGTGGATCTTGTTCCAAAAGATGGCACTGGAGTCAGAAACGGAAGTATCGTTGATGTTGCCCGTCAATGGATTGAAAAGAGAGGTCTTCTTATTCGTAGTGAAGAACTTCCACTCACAGAAAGTTTTCCCGGGAACTCTGGTCTAAACTCGGTTAGGTTTCTTGTTGAAGAATTTCTACTGATATCTTTCTCTACATGCAAAATTCATGTTCTGTTATGGAACTTTTTCATTCTGTGTCGTTTTAGTTATTTTTCCCTCGAAGACGTATCCAAACGTTACAGTTATTTACTTATGTCTTGCATAATTGCAGGCTGCCAAAGAAGCAAGATATGATAAAGAAGCTGTGATCAAGTTTTTCCGCATGGTTTGTTTATAATTGTTTCATTGATTTGTTTTCCCTGCACTTCCTATTTTCATCTGCTAATGCTGTTGAAAAATGCATCTTTCAGTTGATCAGGAGAAGATACTTCTCGAACGAGTCTGCTGCCCCAAGTCCCTGGTCTCTTACTCCAAGGGAAGATAACATCCTTCCAGTAGTGGCTCTCAAAGATGATGCTGATACCTTTCAAAGGAAAAGGTGAGCGTGCCTACACATTAGCTCCCCACTCAAAGAAATCCAAACGCATACTTACAAATAAATGGACATGAAAGTACAAAGGAGAGCAATTTGTTCACCTGGGGCACAACTCTGACCTGAAACATGTATAGTTGCACTTACACACCAAATTTTGCAGCTATAGCGGGGAGGACTATAAGTTCAGTGGAGTACCGCCACTGCCAGCACAGAGGAACCTCACACCACCACCAACTCTAGATCCACAGCTGCCGGTGTTTTCTTCAGATAACTACAGATATCACAGATACTCCTCACCATCGCTTACTGACATGAGCAGCAATAGAGCAGGCCGTGAACATTTTAATGTATAATACAGTGGATGAAAAGATTTTCATGGACTTTACCTTCAACCTGCGAACGCATATAGCATCTGCTGCCTTGGTGTTGGATTCCAGCTGGTGTCATGAACCACCTGATGCCTTGCTTTGCAGCATATGGAAGGTGCCAGGTTGGTCTTCCCTGTTGTCCCGATGTCTAGCTGATTGCTAGTGGGCGACTCTTTTATTCCTTTTCTTCCATATCTATTCATTCAAGACACAGTGATCAATTGTTTTTTCTATTATGCAAGTCCTATCCTGGTTCGAAACATACACAGTAAGAGAGCAAAGGAGAATGAAAACTGTACATTGACATAGCTTAGATGCATTTTAATGTTCTAATTTATGTAACTTATACATTACGAATTGGAGCGGCAGAAGGTTCTCAGGGCCTTTTGGGATGTAAGATTTTAAAAGGAGAAATAGGAAAACATACTAATAACATGTCATTGTTTGAGTAATGCGTTCAGTGTAGTGTGCATTAGCGTCTACTTGTACTGATTCCAACATGAAACAATACCAAAAGAATTGATCAAAAGCTGTTATCTGTAAAAGAATTGGTTTTAATATTATGTGTTAATTGGGTAAGCAAAGAGGAAAGAGTGGCATGAAGCGAGCCTAGAGATTGCCGGTGGCAGTACTAGACAAGGTAGCACGAGCTGCAAAAACGAAGCTGGGCGTTGCTTTCCTTGATCCGGACAACAACGGCTTCATGTGTTGGAACAATCTACTCCCTCCATTTAAAATTAAGAAGTTTGAGATCAATTCTATCTAAAATATTTTAGTATATATGACATCAAATGTATATATATACATAATATGAAACTATATTTTATGACACGTCGACTGAAATTGGTATGAATGTATGAAATAATTCGTGTATGGAGGACCTTGCAATACCCAAAATATTGATAAGGTATTATCAAATTATAAGGGTGGGGAAGATCCCTAACATATTTTAAAAATATATAACTTAATAAACAGGTGCAAATATCGTGCTCAATGCATGCCATTCTGATATGCATGAAAGAAAAAGGCCAAACTTATGAGTTCACCCAAGAGGACAAACCTCCAAGTTTGTGCATGAAAGCCAAAGGTTTGAGTCCACGTATGAGAAACAAAAATGTGAGTATGCTCATGGCTGGTTCGACCACGCAAGTGAAGCTCTCTCGTGGATTCGTGACGGATTCGTGAAGCAACGCGTCATGTGCTGGAGGTAGTAACGTGTCCAGAGCTGGAACGGTGGTCAGTCCAGGTGTTGACAGAATAAAAGCATGCATGATCCTCTCGCTTCTATATAAGAGCAGAAACTGAACACTTCGAGGCACCAGGAACAGAAGCTGCAAGCGTACTGCGAGAGATAGATAAGTTCGTGTTTGTACTACTACTAGCTAGATTTTCATTTCCCACTTTATACATATTGTAGTCCTTGGACAAGAGGGTGAGCTTGCAGTGTAAGGTAATTTAGCCTCTTTTTCTTTTTGTTCAGGGCTTCGCGTAAGGGAAAGCCGTATGTAAGTATGGTTGCTCTAATAAAGTGGGTTCCTTTACAATTTCGGTCTAGTTGTACGATGCATGTTTTATGCTAATGATCATATAGGAGAAACCTCTACTTGTAGTTCTTGTTTAAGCCTAGTGAGGCCTCGTAAAGAAATGAAGCCGTAGAGAAGTGTTCCCTTCGGATGAAACTGCCTGGGAAGACGGTAAAAATATATTCATACAATTACAATCTGGAGCAGTAAAAGGTAATTTATCTTTGTTGAATATAGCCTGCAATGCATATGGTGAGTATCAAGTAGGGATATCACAACCACTTCACACCGTCGGCCGAACCTTCGCCAGCCCAAATATCCTACAAAACACACATAAAAATAAATTTAGAATTTAATAATCTTAATTAAGTTAATCTAAATTTCGAATTTATAATAATATAATTTTTAATACTAATTAATTTTGAATGCTAGCTAATATTGGTTTATATCCTAATCAATATCGTTAATACCTTAATATTTTTGTGTTTATCTGTGTTAAAGATAATATTTGAACCTAGAAGTTAGCGCAGGTAAGGTTGTCAATATTAAAGATAATATTAATATAAGGTGCATAATAAATCCACTTGAAGACCATACTTGGTATACATCTCATAGCCAGTTGAATATACTTGTTGATTTGATCTACAACTTTTTAATATCCAAGTTTCCAAAATTTAGAAAATGTAATGGATGCTATGGAAATGGATTTAGGTAAAGGAAAAAGAAGTGGATACCGAGAAACCACGGTAAAAAATGAAGGAGGAAGAGATATGACTACATCAGCATCTATTTCAGGGGACCCATGACCTGTAAGTTAGACGGTAGGGTCTACATCAGTATATGTTTGAATCTAGAGAATAAATTGACAATCTGAGATAAGAAACGGTAGGGTCTACCTGGTCCGGCTTTTCCTGTGGCATTGTTGCCTTTCCTGTACCTCGACGGAAGAGTATTCTTGACATCTTAGTCTTGCCAAGATTTTTTGCGTGCTCCATCTTTGGTACAAAGTAGATCTATTTTTTGATAGTGTAGGAATATGAGGGAATTTTTTTGGCTGATGAGAAAATATGGTTTAGCTGCAGACGTAATGTCCATATATATAGTGCTGACAATCTATAGGAGTCTATGTGGATATGTACTGGAGCCTACGTGGTATCCATGTGTACGCACATCTACTCTAGGGTGACAGGTCGATGGTGATGTGGTGGTCATGCAGGCATGCGGCAATTCTCAAGTGGATATGCATGTAGTCTGTATAGGTTTGGATGTGCATGCACGTAGACCATGTACAGAGCTGATTTTTCAGAGGTTGTCTCTATATTAGTACTTGACTCGAAAGTTTAACTTTTCTTTGGAGTCTTTTCTGTATTCGAAGTAGCAAGTGTCTTGGCTGCTTAGATCAAAGTTTTAACGTTTCTTTAGAGTCTATCGTAACGATTTTGGAGGGGGGGGGGGGGGGGGGGGTGGAAGGGCAGAAGGAGGAGGGGGTGAATAGGTAAAATAATTACGGTTAAGCCTTGAATAAATATGTAATAAAACTAGCATTTAATTTAATTATCAAGCCAAAACCCTAAACAATCTAGGTTCACCTATGTGCACCAACAACTTATGTAAACGAGTTAATAAAATATGCATGTGATAGCAAGATAGATAAGTTCAACGACAACAACCTATGGTAACGAAGTCTCTCTTGATGTGAAAAGTTTGTGTGGAAGTGGAAGTAGTTTGCATAAATTTAGCAAGTGTATCTCTCGTGTTCCAATACAGCACATCATGATCCAGTTCTCAGGCGACAGCCACTTTGGCTAAGCTTTGGTCATTATCTACAAGGAAAACTGGATTCTGTTGAGCATATGCGCCACTATCGCTGCAAACAAAAGGGCTTTCGCCTCTAAAGCGATAGACTCTAAAGGAACGTTAAAACTTTGAGTCAAGCAGCCAAGACACCTGATAGTTCGAATACAAAAAATTCTCCAAAGAAAAGTTAAACTTTCGAGTCAAGTACAAAAGACAACCTCTGAAAAATCAGCTCTGTACATGGTCTACGTGCATGCACATCCAAACCTATACAAACTACATGCATATCCACTTGAGAATTGCCACATGTCCTGCATGACCACCACATCACCATCGACGTGTCACCTTAGATTAGATGTGCATACACATGGATACCACGTAGACTCCAGTACATATCCAAATGGACTCCTATAGATTGTCAGCACTATATATATCGACATTACGTCTACAACTAAACCATATTTTCTCATCAGCCAAAAAAAATTCCTCTTATTCTACACTATCAAAAAATATATCTACGCCGTACCAAAGATGGAGCACGCTAAAGATCTTGGCAAGACTAAGATTTCAAGAATACTTTCCAACGAGGTTCAAGAAAGGCAACAATGCCACAGGAAAAGCCGGACCACGTAGAACCTAGCTTTTCTAATCTCAGATTGTCAATTTATTCTCTATATTCAAATAGATACTTACAGACCCTACCGTCTAATTTACAGGTCATGGGTCCCCTGAAATAGATACTGATGTAGTCCTATCTCTTCCTCCTTCCTTTTTTACCGAGGTTTCTCGGTATCCACTTCTTTTTCCTTTACTAATACCTAAATCCATTTCCATAGCTTCCATTGTATTTTCTAAATTTTGAAAACTTGGATATAAAAAAGTTGTATATCAAATCAACAAGTATATTCAACTGGCTATGAGACATATGCCAAGTATGGTCTTCAAGTGGATTTATTCTGCACCTTATATTAATATTATCTTTAGTATTGACAACCTTACTCACGTTAACTTCTAGGTTCAAATAGTTTAGCCTTTCAATGGTTGAACCTTGCTCCAATACCAACACATAGATAAACACAAAGATATTAACAATATTGATTAGGATATAAAACAATATTAGCTAACAAATTCGAGATTAATTAGTATTAAAATAAATTTAGATTACTTAATTAAGATTATTAAATTCTAATTTTATGGGTGTTTTGTATTATCTTTGGGCTGGCGAAGCCAATAGTTCGGAGCCAATAGTTCGACCGACGGTGTGTGCAGTGGTTGTGATACCCCTACTTGGTACTCACCATATGTGTTGCAGGCTATATTAACCTTTAGCTACTCCTGATTCTAATAAAAAATGTTCTTACCGTCTTCCCAGTCAGTTTCATCCGAAGGGAACACTTCTCTACGATTACATGTTCTTTACGAGGTCTCACTGGGCTTAATTAAGAACTACACATAGAGGTTTCTCCTATAGGATCCCTAGCATAAAAATACAAATCATATAACTAGACTGGAATTGCAAAGGAACTCACTGTATTAAAGCAACCATACTTACATATGGCTTTCCCTTTTGGGAAGCCCCGAACACAGAGAATACGAGGCTAAATTATCTTACACCAGTGCAATCTCACCCTCTTGCTCAAGAACTAAAATATGTATAAAGTGGGAACGGAAAGGTAGGTAGTAGTTCTATAGACACGAACTCCTCTCTCTCTCGCAGTACGCTTGCAGCTTCCGCTCCCGATACCTCAAAGTGTTCAGCTTCTGCTCCTTATATAGAGTGAGAGGTTCATGCATGCTTTTATTCTGCGACACCTGGACTGACCACCGTTCCAGCTCTGGACACATTGCTAGCTACAGCACATGACGCGTTTGCTTCACAAATCCACAAGAGAGCTTTACTTGCATGGTTGAACCAGCCATGAGCATACTCACATATTTTTTCTCATACGTGGAATCAAATCTTTGTCTTTCATGCACAAACTTGTAGGTTTGTCCTCTTGGGTGAGCTCACAAGTTTAGTCTTATTCTTTCATACATACCGGAATGGCATGCATTCACGAGCATGATATTTGCACCTGTTTATTAAATTCTATTTTTTAGAATTTTTTTTGGGGGGGGGGGTCTTCCCCGCCCTTATAATTGATAATACCTTATCCGTTTTTGGGTATGGCATTTTTCTCTAGATTTATTCAAACTTGAACAAAGTTAAAAACTTCAATTAATTTGGAAACAAGGGAGTATTCTCTAATCCTAGTTTTTTCTTCGAAAAGGAGGATAACCCCGCCTCTAGATTGGATGCCCACAAAAATATATTTTTCATTACTCAACAGTCAGCCAAAAACTGGCATCGAACCCAAACAAATCAACACCCCCCCTCCTCTAAAAGAGTAAAAACCCGCATGCTTTGCGACATTAACACCATCACACTACCACTAAACTATGGTAGAAGACCAAAACAAACGAAAATTACATGACTCCTACGCCAAGCCGACGAGAATAGATAGCCACACATGTCTTGATGATGACAAGTCAAATCATAAGCTGATCTCGGGATTCGCATCCCAGAGCCAAGCTTTGACCCACCACTTTCAACAAGGGAACGACGCGGGTGCACATGGACATTGCTTGATAAGTGATTTAATGTTTCCACTGGAGTGCACATACTAGCCATTAAAGCCGTCTCTACCATCACCACTTGACCGACTAAGGACTCCTCGCTATTCGGATGTCACCGGAGGAGATATTAGAAGCTGGTGATATCCCATAGCATCACTCTTCAAGTATTGTTGCGCCACCTTCGGTCAAGTAGCAACATGCTTGACTTGATGCCTCTAGAAGATATGTCGTGTGTAACACCTGCAAAAGGCGTCATGCGTAGCACCTACTGGCCAGGCAGGACTTACTCCTCCGCAAAAGTCACCATGTGTAGCATTTTCCAAGTCAGATCGAACCGATCTCGAATTGGATGGGGTGTCCCATACCGCCAATAAATAAAAACTCTACATTCCAGGAAGAGGACGTTCCATACTGCCATCGTTCTCGACACACAGAGTTGGGTCCATCACCAAGATACGAATACCGTAACTTCCACACAACCATGGTGTCTGTTGTCGCCAAGAGCAGGGCCGTCGCCAAAATTCCGAAACTCCTTTGTCACCAATATAGAGCATATGCAACCACAACGCGCCACACATTGGACATGAGTGGCATGCAGTCGTAGTCGCCGTCACCTAGACGTTGCAGTGAGACCGCCACCCAAGATGCCGGCAGATCTGGAAGCCACCCAAGATCTCCCGTGCCCAGCCCCCTTCCTCGCCTCCACAGCCCATGGCCACTGGGCCTCCACGGGAGCAGCACGAGCACCTCTGAACCCCACCCTCCTACATCAGTGCAGCACCATCCCACCACTAAGCCTCCCAGTACGGTCGAACAGTAAGATACCACACTAGTACAGAACGACACATCGGAAACCCCTCTATGGAAACGCACGAGTTAGGCGACAGAGAATCGCGATTTTAGCGTTGCGGACGAGGCCTGGCAGAGGCTGGTCCGTCAACATTGGTTACGGAGGATTTTATATCTCCGTTACCAAAAGTATTGGCAACGGTCATAAATTCGTCTCCGTTTCCAATATGTATCTCTATGGCTACGGTTGTTTATGTATATCCGTTTGCGATGTGCTTGGGAAATTGCTGTTGCAAACTGGAAGCGCGCCTGTTCAATGCGGCTTAATTCACGAGGGATTGGAACCGCCTGCTCGACGCTAATAAAATGTGACTGGAACCGCGCGAAGCCAGGAGGTCCCGCATTCTCCCCTTCGTTCTCTCCCACATTCTCTACCACACTAGCACAACCGCCATGGAGGAACCCTGGTGGCAGAACGAGGAAGTCCCGAGCGACGACGCGAGCGCTGAAGACCGCGGTGAAGTTCCATGGTGGGATCAAGACGGGCCCCGGACTCGGACCCCGACGACCCGGACCCGCCATCTTCACGCTCTGTAGAAGACGACTCCGACGACTCGGACCCGCCGTCTTCACGCGAAGGAGAAGATGACTCCGAAGAGGACGAGTCGCCGAGGAAGAGGAGCCGGAGGACCCGCCGGAGCCGTATTCTAGCCAGGAAGAATACGACGCCGCCGCCGACGACGACGACGAGGAGGCGTCGGAGGAGGCGCCGGAGGAGGAGGCATCGGAGGAGGAGGCCAGAGAAGGACGCGCCGGAGGAGGACGCGCCGGAGAAGGAGGATCACGCTCCGGAGAAGGAGGCGCGAGAGGAGGATTCGCCGGAGAAGGACGCACGGCCGGAGAAGGAGGAGCACGAGCCGGAGGAGGAGGAGGAGCACACGCCTGAGGAGAAGGCAACCGGCAAGAAGCGACGCCGCGCCGCGGATGACAATGGCGCGGAGGCAGGGCGTAACAGAACAAGTAGAGTAGATAGTTAGTTCAATTTTACTCTATCGATCCTTTGTAAGTAGGCCCAGTGTGTCAGTGTAAAGAAATTAGAGGAAACGGTTGTTTATCGCCTCCGTTTGCGATGTTATACTTTGTGCCATAAATGTGCCACTGCGGCAACCCTAACGCTCTCGCTCTCACTCTCACTCCACAGTCATAGTGTGGCGGCGGCTCCAGACCTAACCCTTATCTCGCAGATCTGAGCGGCGCGTCGGGCCGGCATCGCCGCCGCGCATCTTCCCCAGCGGCGCGTCGGCGCATCTTCCGTCAGCGGCGCGTCATGAGCCGCCGCGCATCCCCCCCAGCGGCTCGTCGGCGAGCCGCCGCGCATCTTCCCCGAGTATGTCGCCGACGCGGATCTACTGGTCTATTGCCGTGCATCTTCCCCGGGTATGTAGCCGACTAGATCTTACATTTTGTTTAAAGTAGCACAGAAAACTTGTCTAGTATTTGAAGTCTAGTATTGTGTTCTGTCTAGTGCCGATGATGAATACACCCTCGACACTAGATCTTACATTTTATTTAAAGTAGCATCTACCGATCTAGTATTGTAGTACTGTCTAGTATTGTAGTATTGTGTTCTGTCTAGTATTGTAGTACTGCCGATGATGAATACACCCCTCAACACTAGATCTTACATTTTATTTAAAGTAGCATAGAAAACTTGTCTAGTATTTGAAGTCTAGTATTGTGTTGTGTCTGTTTTTAGTACTGCCGATGATGAATACATCCCTCAATACTAAATCTTGCACTATTTTAAGTCTACTAGGGTAAATTAATTTCAACGCTTTGTAGTACTACCGATGATGAATAGATCCCTCACTACTAGTACTACCGATGATGAATAGATTAATTTCAACCCTTTGTCAACGTGCTAATCCTCGTTATGGTTTTGTGTAGCTAGTGTATGAAGTAATAGTATATTTGGCGACAATGCATAAAAATGGTGAGGCAATTGAAGGTAACATCACCTTCAAGTTCTGCCTCCAAATCGTTTCGATCGGACCGCAAGCACACGGATATAGGCGCTTAAGGTGTAAACTGTTTTCATCTTAAATTGTATTTATGTCATGTAGCATCATATTTGGCTCTTTTCTAACTAGACATCCATGTATTTTATATGCAGAAACGCCATGCAGATCCAAACAAGCTTTAAAAGATCTAAATACAAAGTGGGATCATATCCGTGAATCGTCGTGTTGTGACGTTTCGCTGCACTGTTCAAAACACTTTTTTAATTAAGAGTGTTTTGGACAGTGTGGCCGAAATGTCACAGCGGTGACGTTATTATATTTCGGCGACACCGTCCAAGATGGAGCAAGCCTCAGTACGAAGAATTTGGCAAGATTAATTTGCTAAGGAGCCTTGCGAGCTCGGTGTGGTTTCTTTTTTTAGTTTCTCCATCTATTTTGTGTATGTGTGTAGCAATTTGGCTGCAGATGTGATTTGGAGAAGCATGAAACCGCTACTCGAGTCTTTTGCTCGGTCGATGTGATTTGGAGAAGAGTGGAGTGTCATAAAAGTTAAGTTTAGGGAGGCATGAGAATGATAGGATTAGCGAGGCATGTGTAACTCATCTTTTGATGCTATGTAATGATGACAATTCTTATATACGTTATGAATGGATTTGCTAGCAACTTTGTGCTTCTGCTGTGAGATTTTGAATGTCAATTGGCAACCGCATTGCTGCTGTAGGCTTCTGAAGAAATCTCAATGCAAACGAGTAAAATAGAATCTCCGTTACTGATGCACCGATACATCGGAAACGGAGATTGGTCGGCAACCGTAGCCAACTTATGCCTCATCGGTGACGGTTTTTTGCCTCCGTTCCCGATGAGGTCCTTCACATCAGTCACGGACGCGGGGACACGGACCTTTCTCCGTTGCCGAAGGGGTTTTTGGCCCGTTTCCGATGTGTCGTTCTGTACTAGTGCCATAGCCACCGCCCTGATTTCCCCCCTATATATAAACGCAGAGGAAGACGAGGAGAAGCCCCTCAACCACCGGCTCCTTCCTCTTTAGACCACCAAGAGACCAGATCCCGACCGCCGCCATCACACGCATCGTGCGGCCTTGCCTCGGAGCAGCCTACGAGAGCGGTGACGGGAGGGAGGAGGGTGTCGGAGGAGGCCGACTAGGGTTCACCCCTCTGTCGCCAGAGGGAACGACTCGATACATGTAGAAATATGAGGCAACACCAGGACTAGATTGAGCTGGTATTCGGCCACTAGATCGCATAGAGGGCATGACTCTATATATGTAGAAATATGAAGCAACAATGCCAAGCACTAGATTGATCCGGTATTCTTTAACCCCGGTACCACTCTCATATTTAGCTAGTATAGTCATTCATAAATATTCATGACTGAGCTTCCATGCGTCATATAATTTGCCCCAAAACAACACCAAGAACAACTAGCTCGATCGGTTCCCTATTTTAGTTGAAGTACTAGATTCCGTGCCTTCAAAAAGCTAAAGATTGGTGATGGAAGATGAATTTGAAGAAAGCTGTAGAATAGACTATTCTTGACCGAATGAACACCTGATTTCACAACGGAATAGCAAACAAGCGACAGCATCCAATATTTTTCTAAGCACACAGGTTTATATAATTTCAAAGTCGCTTGTACATCACCGTATACAGTAGCAGTATTAAGTTCTTGATACAAGGTAATTCAAAAAACTCATACCTAGTCAAGAACGAGAACAATACTACTGTAGGCACGCGCACGCAGGCACTTAACGTAAACCCTAGGTTTCTACCACACAAAGCTTAATTAACACCTTCTTCTTCTTCTCTCCTGGACGTACGACTCCTCTTTTGCAGCGCGTCCATCCAACGACCACATCACGATCACTCCACCGACCATTGCTCCAGCATCACACGACTCTTCTTTTCTGTCTTCTAGTAATACATTTCTTTTCTACTTTTAGTACGTAGTACGTATTTTTCCCAGCCACGAAATAATAGTATTGGAGGGAAATAATAGCAGAGAAGTCGAGAAACGGCACACCGATAACGCGTTACAACTTACACATAGTACGCCGGCCGTACGCAGCACGGCAGGGTAATTGTCATGATGCTAGAGCCGGAGGAGGCGGCGGAGGCCGTCGGCGGTGCCTGCCTCCGCGTTGCAGGATGGGGCGGCCGGCGCCACCCTGCCGGAGGACGACGACGCTTTCACGACGAGGGAGAACTTGGGCAGCGGCAGGCTGCTGGGCGGCGGCGCGAGCGCGTGCAGCAGGTCCTGGACGAAGCTCCGGGCCACCTCCTGCTCGAGGTCGTCCAGCGCCTCGGTCACCACCGTCGCCGGAGGCAGTGGCGTTGCCCGCTCCAGCGGCTTCTTCTTCTTCTTCTGTACCCTTGCCAGCTCCATCGCTGGCGGCTTAGCCGGCCTCCTCCTCCTGTCACTCTGCTTCAGCTGGGGCGACGACGCAGGGGCGCCGCTGCGGGCACGACGGTCATCGGCGCCGCCGGCCTAACCGTGCGCGGTGGCGGGTAGGAGAAAGTGGTGTACTTGGTGGCGGTGGGTGGGAGCGGCAGTAGAGGTGGCTGGTTGGACGGGGGAGTGGGAGAGACGGGGACGAGTATATCACAGGCCTCGCGTGTGAAGCGCCGGAGCGGGAGCGGAGCTCCATGCGCCACCTTTCTGGAAGTGATGGTACTGCGGGCACGTACGGGAGGAGCCGTACGCACCGTGCGGCCTCGCCGGTCTCGTGGCCGCCGCCATAGAAGCCCCTCTTCCGGTACTCGAAGCTTCCGAAGATCGATCAAGCAGAACGTTTTCCATGTCTGGGTAGCTAGGATGAGAAGAACAATATAGGTGTCTCTCCAAAGAAATTAAGAGCTAGCAAGTCTTGTTGGGATGGATAGAACGAAAGGAAAATAAAGAAGGATGGAAACTGGAAGAACTTGTATTAGTTCTGCATGAAATCTGCAAGAACTAGCTAGCTAGATCCTTGGGAGGAAAAATAGCAAGGATGCTAGGATGGATCGGTGGTTGTAGATCGAGAAGAGACCCAGAACAAGAACGAAATAAACACAAAAGGATCGAAGCTATTAAATCAGTACTGAAGAACCGAAGAAAAGGGGCTCTATATATCTACGGGAGAGATGAGGGAACAGCTAGCCAATGCATGAACTAAGCCCACCCTCGTCTCCGGGCTGCGGCTCCAAGGAATGCAAAGCCTTCCCTTTTATAGAGCAAGGTTGATGAGATGCGTTGGGTGAGTGCCGTGGGAGCATTTGACCTCATATAAACTACCACCCTCAATTTCTTGTGTGTTGGTAATGGCCGGTTTGCACGTGTTAATTAATTACCATCTTTAGGGGTTAGAAACTTCTCTTGACACCCCTCGAGAGGATGGTAATTATTTTTGCCAGTTGTTGAGAATTATTCTGGAATAGAATTTAAGAACCATTGTTTTTTTCGTAAAAGTGCATCCTCTTTATACTTCTAGCTTCTTAATACATGCACATTGCACACATTTAGTCATTTTGTACGATTCACATTAGTTAGTCTTTATATGTGCAAGAACAATTTCTCTTGACCGGCTACCTATGAAGTGCGATTGGAATAGAAAAAATCTTATCTCCGCTGAAGACATTAAACAAATACACTACATATCAATTTTGGATTCCTATTTAGTATTTGGGTGTGTCTACATCCATGTCGAATTAGTTTTTGTAAGGGTTAAGCCGCCGGTGTTAATTAACTGGTCTAATCTTGGATTATGTCCACATATAGAGATATCGAATGGTTCAAGACGCGCCGACTTAGATGTAAGAAAAATAAATAAATAGACTTAGATTTAAGCAGAGCTTATTTTCTATATTTCCGAGTAGGAAAATACGTTTACCTCCGTTGAATAAAACAAGAGGTCGTTTTGTGGGATAAAACAAGAAGCTCAAGTGGGTGCTTGTGCAAAACTAAAATGCCGACATGCTGGCAACCACCGCCACCTGATCTAGCACTAGATTACGAAAACAACGGGGCGTCAATGACCCTGGGCCCCGAAAGTCTCCTCCAAAACATGGCCCCATGGCGCAGGGACTGTACGCGGGAAGTAACCCCACCACCCATGATTTAAAAGAAGATCTGCCTTTCTGGCTGGTGTCGTTGCTGTAGCGCGCGAATCCGGAGGACAGGGACCAACTCCGGCTAGGCCGGCAACCGCCAAACCGACGCCGGCCGTCCGATGGTCATCCAGGCGGGTGCATCCGGCCGTCCGTCTGATCCGGGCACGAGGACACGCGGAAAGCGACGCCGACCTGCTTTTCTTTCCTCCTTTTGCTCCGGCGAAAGGGTCCACCGGCCGGCGTCGTCGCCGCCCCGGAGATTTCTGTAGCTTGCCTGGCTTTTGTTGGAAGACTTGTGCACGTCAATGGGCAGGCGACTTTTCGCCTAACCAGCGTTTGCATATCGGCACGCTACCGCCGGATGCATATCGCACCTGCACAGTGGCTCCTGATGGACAGCTGCAAAGCATGGCCTCGTTTAGATTTTAAAGTAATGATGCGTTCTTGTTTAGTCGGCACTATAGCCTATACCCGGATCGATCGATCATCACCAGCGTTGCAGGTCTTTTGGTTTTCGATTTCCTTTTTGAATTATGATACGGTTATTTACGCCGGGAACCAATAACACCCCGATAAAATATTGATCACTTTGTATTCTCAGGAAAGACCACGGCTAGTCAAAAATGTCAATAGTCCAGCCCATAGAAATGGGATTACAAAAACAAAACATTGTTAGTTCTCGGTGACCGAAAAATAGCTTAGACTTCAGAACCGTAAAACTTGCATTATGATGTGTGTGTCATGTAAGTTGCAAATGGCTACAACTGAGTTTTTTCCAGTTGTAATTGAATGTTTTCGTCCGTTTGATTTGCATCGTAATTCATGCTGTCCGAGAACTAGTCGCTCCGGGAAAAAGAAACCCGAAGCAATTGTCTTTGGAACCAGCTACTTGTTTTGCACAACAATAGAGTTTACCTTGAGCATCACTTAAATATAAGTCGAATGGTGTGTGCAGACCTAGGAGACCTCTCCTCTTTTGTGTATAAAAAAACCATGGCACATAAATATATATAGCGTTTTGGGAGGATGAAATTTGGATTAGAATAAAAGAATAAGATGCCTCAACCGTGTTGTAAGTGTCAACCGCATGCTTAGGTAGTAAGGCTGCTGTTGCTTACACAAAAGGAAAAGGATATTGGAATTTTGGCACTAATTTAAATGCCAAACACCTCACACGCTAGCTTTATTTAGATAAGAAGATATGTTATGTTCGCAAAAGTGATGAGTAGATGATCCTTTCATGTGATGTTCCCCTTTGGGAAGATTTATCTTTGCATCCTGGGAAGCACGTGGGATGACGGCTGAGGTGAATCTATCTTCTAAAATTTATTCGTGGATAGAGGGTTGAATCTTTGGTAAGAACCGACCAGGTTTAAGTGACGAAAAGAAACCTGAAAAAAATGCAACGACGAAAAATACTAATTAGACGAAGAAGCAACCGTATTTATGCTATATAGTGTACATAACACTGAATTAATAAGAAATATGGATGCTAAGATATATGTGAATGAACAAAGATGCAAAACATAAAGGAGGAACATTATGTTGAGTTGGGCAGCTGGCCTTTGAACTTTTGTTAAAGGTAAAGCTCAATATGGAGCTTAAAGATGTTTTTACATCAACCTAAAATGTGTAAGTGGAAAATTAAGATATAAAGTATAATATTTAAGTACGAATGGCAAAGCCTACTTAATTATGAAAAGTAAGGCCTCTAGATGGTTAACGTGCCTTCCTCTCGCTAATGTAATGATTATTGTTGGACTACACATGAAGTTGTGTGCTCAAATCATACTATAGATTGTTGATTTACTACGCTAAGTCGCTAACTTATATATAGCTTGCAATATAGAGTGGTTAGGCACAACACATGTAGGCATGTTGCGGAATAAAATCAACATACTGAAAACACGTTACAAGTTTGTTCATACAGATCTTATAAAATATTTACGTGTCATAATAATTTGCTTATCAAGTACAAGAAAATTTAGTATTGCGTAAGCCAAAGGCGAAAAACTTTTTTCTCAGTCGACTTTAAATTTTTGTTCATGCATATGTAAAGAAAAGCACCGCATCATAAGAATCTGTTCATCTAACACAAAAAGGAAAGAAGCAATATTCGTTCTCAGAGATTATAATGGTGTAATCTCGCAATTATCTTAACGCTAAGTCACTAACTAGCATATATAGCTAGCAATAATGTAATTTACAGTGGTTAGGTACAACCCATGTCGGCACGTAACAGAAAAATTCACATACTTAAAACACGGAGGTTGCAAGTTTGTTCATACATATCTTACAAACTTTTCATTTGTCAAAATAATGTGTTCATCAAATACAGGAAATTTTAGTATTATGTCGGTCGAATAAGAATTTTTCTGTCGGCTTTAAAATTTTGTTCATGAATATGTAAAAAAACGCGTCGTAATAATTTGTTCATCTAACACAAACAGAAAAGAAGCAATATTTGTTCTCAGAGTTTATAATCGTGAAATGTTGGAAGGATCTTATAACGTCAGATCGACGTGTCTTGACATTGAGTGAAAAATAAATTCCCAGAAGTCTACGATTTAGCAAAATGAGTAAATACATATTATATTCACATAGCATAGAGTATTCTTGCAACAAATTCATGCACTCATGAATTTAGTTAGTAACTAGAAGAAAGCAACTTAATTGGATAAAATGAAATGGAAGATCAGAATTGTCATCACAGAATATATTGTAGAGCAGGGCCAGTTGGATCTTACAATAACACTCAGTCAGTATATCTTTTCTTGGCTTCTCCAAGTGGGCATATACTCCAGTCAGCAACATATGTCACACGCACAAAGAAGAAAACATATGCAGGTCATACAGCTTCAATGGGCGGTGTTCCTTGATGGTTAACGTGCCTTCCTATCGCTAATGTAATGATTATTATTAGACTACTAATGAAGTTCTATGCTCAAAATTCAAATCATACTGTAGATTGTTGATTTACTACGCTAAGTCGCTAACTAGTATATAACTATATATAGCTAGCAATATATAGTGGTTAGGGCGTTAGGCACAACACCATGTAGGGATGTAACATAAAAAAATCAACATATTGAAAACACAGAGGTTACAAGTTCGTTCATATACTTGTCTTATAAAATATTGATGTGTCTTAATAATTTATTTATTAAGTACAAGAAAATTTTAGTATTGTGTTAGTCGAATGAGATGATCTTTTCTTGGTCGACTTTGCATACGTTAAAAAAAATACCGTAATATTTTGTTCATATGACACAAAACAACAGAAGCAATATTTGTTCTCAGAGTTTGTATCCATGAAATCTTGCGAGGATTTTAACGTCAAATCAGATCGACATGTCTGACGCTGACAAGAATTCTCGGACATCCAGAATTTAGCAAAAATGTGTAAATACATATTCTATTCATATATCAGAGTATGCTTGCAACAAATTCATGCACTCGTGAAGTTAATTAGTAACTAGAAGGAAGTAACTTAATTGGATAAAATGAAATGAAAGATCAGAGACGT
Organism: Poa pratensis; assembly: GCA_947311845.1. NCBI lineage: Eukaryota > Viridiplantae > Streptophyta > Magnoliopsida > Poales > Poaceae > Poa > Poa pratensis. The sequence goes on along the minus strand of CAMZMU010000045.1, from coordinate 48,530,014 downwards.
CATCATAGAATATATCGTATTGTTTTTTGTAGAGCAGGGCCAGCACGATCTTATAATAACAGGCAGTCAGTTAGATCTTTTCCATGGTTTCTCCAAGTGGGCATATATACAAGTCAGCAACATATGTCACACGCACCAAGAAGAAAACATATGCAGGTCATACAGCTTCAATGGGCGGTGCTCCTTAAATTTCCTGCTCTCCCCCACTTGCACTTCTTTTGTGGCAATGACGAGATCAATCAAGGCAACCAACTCCTCCTCCAAATAAACAACCCTTACGGCCATCATTAGCTTCCAGCCCGTTCCAAACATCCAAACGTAGTTAATTTCTGGAACAATCTCGAATCATATCGATCAATCGTGCTCAGCAAACCAACCACACATCCGAATACCGATTCTTCCATGGCGTGTGCTCAAGAATGTTAGCTGAACTCTAGCCACCGACCTTCATTATTCTGAGCTGGAGTAGTAGCTGTGGCTACGACGACACCTAATTCCGACAACTACTCCTAACCAATCTAGCTCACAAGAACATGAGCAACAAAATAGTAGTCTCCATCGGCACATCAAGGCGATTTAATCTCGTTTATTATGCAATATCTATCTGCCATAACACGCGAGAAGGACGCAGATCGAGAGCCAGAAATCATCCGTCGACTTGCACCGCCGCTCGCCAGCTTTCCCTTTCAGATCGATGTGATGGGAAGTCGTGGATCTGCCGGCTAAATCCAGAGGGGGAAATGGTGGCCTCGTGTTCTTCTTTGCTCTCGCTGTCGACCGATCCTGAATCCCTGATTCTTCAGGCCTGCGATGCCTGAAATCTTACCACGAATACATTGTGTGGGTGTTGGCACAGTGGCGGCATGGCGCGTGCTGCAGGAAGAAGAGTCCAACGCACCGCACGTATCCTTCTAGGCGAGTTTGCGATGTGGATGGATGGTACATTGAAAATGGTGCTGCAGTTAGCTGCAAATATCCATGGCGGCAGGTCGACAGGATGTGCTGCTCTCAGTGAGTCGTTGCAGTCTTGTAGGTTGGCCAGAACGCACAGTATCGGGAGTAGACTACTCGAATGGATATGCACAACGCTGCTAACTGCAGTCAACAATTCAACACTCGGTTGAGAAATCTGAACCTTAACCGGTTAACCCTCAAGGTGAACTTAGAAGTCCATAACGGAGGTCTCCGCTTTTCCTTGGTTGCATCACCCAAGCTTCTGCATTTGACAAATCCTGTCGCCGTTTCCATGTTGGCGTTTACCATGCATCTCATGGGGAATAGAATAGTGTAGCCGGGGTCGGCGTCGGCGTTTTCTTGAGCGCCGACCGTTGCACCACGCCCACATCTTCGTCCAGTTGCGATAGTATAAGCAAAGCAGCCGCCTGTTCAGAAGGGAAAAAGAAATATGGGCCGGGCGGGACCTGCCACCGTTTCAATGTTTATGGCGGCCCCCGGCCACCGCTCCGGGCTGTTTCAGATGAAAAAAGAAGATAAAACTGACTGTGATGAAACTTCAGCATGAAATGAACTTATTTAAAAAATAATTATGAATCTAATCTTTTTGGTAGCATATCTCGCGGAGGCGTTACCCTCCACATGGTAGTAACCTGGACTGGTGCGCTATACCCCTACTAGCGTGGCAACATCGGACCCAATACAAAAATGTTTTAGAGAAGAGCCGTCGCAAATATCCTAAATCAAAGAGGAGCGGCCTAGATTGGGGCTTGATCATCTACCGTAAGCTAATAAAGTATTACCATCATCTACCATAGCATATGAATTTGCTTGATCAAAACTAAACATCAAATTAATTTTAAAAAGTAACACACAACTTGTAAATTGCTTGTAAAAATTCATGGCTGAAAATATGGGCGAAGCAGGGTCAAAGTGGGTGCTTGTTTGCCTGTTCAAGGTACTCATGTTGTTCTATTGGACAAAATCTTCGTTCATGTTTCCAAAATCGTCTAAACATTCAAAAAATAAACCAACAAAAGTAAATAATTCACGAAATGTCATCTACTTGCCTAACCATTATGAGACAGGTGGCGCTGGAAAAATAATTTAATTTGTCACCACTACTCTGCTCTGTCGCCGTGTCCCGTGCTTACCACATGTCTCGCCGCTATTATCGCGCCGAGCATCCACAATCTTGGCCAAGAACTACCAGTTCGCTAACCCTCACCACCTTAGTCCCCATTGCAAATAACATCAGTCATACCCGACCGATGCCGAGTTCCACGCATCTCTCCCAAACACTCAACTCCAGCCCGGACCACGTGTCTCTCGTCTTCCCGCTGACTAGGCTTCGATTCTCCGGATCCAGACATTGTGGCATCTCCATCAGCCAAGTGGAATCTTCCGCCAGACTCCATTTCAACACAACTCCATGGTAAATGAGCAGTCCACCTGCCTCATCGACCTCAAGATATCATGTGTGCACCATCTTAAATCAACTCCGTGTCAACGCATGTCGAATCACGCATACCCATGCGCCGCGTGTTATCACCCCCAGAATTCGGGCACCATCAGCCCTCACGCTGCTACGTCATTGTCGCCGATCTTCACCGTCTTCTGTCCTGACAGACATACAAGTCGATCCGTCAGACTGTCCGGTCCGACCCAGCTGAACTTATTCGACTGCAACCATGCGTCAAGTCCACGTATCACGAACTGCCTGGCACCCTGTGTATGCATGATCCTCACGACGCGCTCCAGCACATCGTCTTTTTTTTTAGAAACCCGCGCACAACCAACAAAACTACTCCCTCTGATCCCAATTAAATGTTGTTACTTGTGCTAATAGGTTTCACCTGCTTAGTTATTTTCCAATGACACTTTTTTATTTGATCGGAGGGAATAAAAGGAAATGCTTTCTTGGGTGCATACCATGTCCCACAACTCCTAATGCTTTTTTTTTTTGAACAAAGGGAGGGATCCCGAAGGATCCCGACTGCATTAGTCGGTGGGAATACATTTTACTTCAAGGACCGTAGAATAAAAGAAAATTACAATCAAGCCCTTGGCTTTTACAGAAAGGACCCTAACCAGAATAAAGGAAAAGCAATTCAGTCCTTCTCCACCGAACGAGTTGCACAGCTCAACACGACGGCCGTCGATGGCGTCGCCGGGGACGGAACCACTTGGAAACGACATGACGATGTGCGCCGCCATGGAACTGAAGAAGGGCCTCCGCAGTGGCACGATGGCCTGGAGGTTGAAGATACTGTGGTACGAGCAGCACCACAGCTCGGAGTGGCCCCCTTGGCCGAAGATAACGGCGACGCCAAATCGTCGCCATTGAGGAACTCCGAAGCAAGCAGCCGAAAGAACTCCCCAAGAAACTGCAGATCCAAGACACCGATCTTCTTCCCCGCAACCTCCGCGCCACAGAAGAGCGACAATCTTCGATCCAGCAATTTCCACACAGAACAGACGATTATTAGAAGAGCGGCGCTTGGTACCTGACGCCGAGAATCTCCTCCATGGAGCTCCAGCAAACGCCAGGATCTCGCACTCCAGCGATGCGTCCGCCTCACCGCCAGGATAGCCGCTGTGCTTCCGCAGCCACGCATCTCCCTTCTTTTCCCCCTCGCCACCGAGGCCGGCCAGGAGAAGGAGAAAGATCCACAGACCATGGAAGCAGAGGCACTTATTGAAGAAGAAGGCTGCCGACAAACCGCACCACCCTTTCCTCCACCTTGAAAGCTTGAGGAAGCGCAGATTGACGGCGAGCTCGACGCCGCGCCCGAGTGTCGAAGCTACAGACCTTCGGAGGAAGAAAGACAGCATATAGCCAAGCGCCACGAAGGGCAAAGCAAAACCTAACCTACGAGCTACTCTACTGCTGTACAAGGCGGGCCGGCACCCTAGTCCATCTCCACGACGGCCAGCGCGAGCGCCGACGGCGGGAGAGGCCGGATCTAGGCTGCGGCGGCAGAAGACTCTCAAAGCAGAGAGGAGAGGAGAGGAGAAGAAGAGTACGAACCACCCCTAATCCTCAGCAAATGCTTCTTTTTCTTTTCTTCCATGTTGCTTCTCGTTGCACCGCATCTACCACATGCTGCAGTTTTTTTTTCACGTAACAAATCTCACATAACCAGCATAGAGCACGGCTTCCAGGCTTCTAGCACCTTTTGTTTTCAAGGGTCCTGCGCACCGCTGAGTCCGGCTGACCTGAACATGTCCCGATCCGCGTACGCTCTCGGCACGCCCGCGCAAGCTCTCTCCTGGTCCGCATTAGATACGGCCCAATATCCGCCGCTGCTTCCGATTGCTCACCATCAAACCGAAACCTTCAAATCGCCACACTGCAGACCAAAAAATCCACCCGTGGCCTCGCTTGCTCGGCCTTGTGCTCTTCTACGCGCATACACGCACACACCGTGACACACGTCGCTTCGCACTGCCACCACTTCACAAGCCGAAAAGGTTATTCAGCCGGGGGATCGCTCGTCGACGATTGATCCGCCCTGTGTTCCGCGACTTCCAAGATTTTTTTTAAAACCCTGTAACAGTGCGAGAAAGACTCTTTTTTAGTAACCTCTCGAAAAGAGTAAGGCGTTCCTGCAATTCGTATAGAAGAAAAGAATTGCCAAGTTTATAAGGAAGACCAGACCCAAACACCATACAAATGCCCGGTTTATGAGGAAAACAGGGCCGAAAAATCGCACATGCGAGGGGACTGTCGCTCACACGACACTAGCCCACCGAACTCCACAAAGCACACCACCAGCCAGGGGCCGCCGCCCCGACATACACCACTCGGCACCGAACCCGCACATGAGCCACAACGTCGCATGACCCAGCCGTCTCTTAGCCCCTGCTACCCTCGCTAAAGACGACCGCCCGCAGATCTCAACGTTGGGCCAAATCCGGAGCCGCCACCCCGGCGTAGCAACCAGATCAAACTCTGCATTGCTCGGAGCCGAACCAGCCGGGTCAACACACCTGCTGCCCTCGCAGCACCCGGTCGCCACCCAAAACCTCGCTCGGAGAAGGCCCTGCCCCATAGGACCGTCGCTGTAGGGGACCGAGGCCGCCGCCTCGACGTACCGCCACCGTCCAGGGTCGCCACCCCGGCATGCGCCTCCCCTGACCACAGAGCCATCTCGCCGAACCGCAGCGAAACTAACGCACCGCGAGGGCCAGGAGCTCCAAGGCGACGACTCCGACAAGGAAATGAGGCGTCCGTCACCGTCGCCGCTCCACAGGAGCTTAGGTTTTCACCCAGAGATCTTGGGACCACCCGCGCCGGTGAGGATCAGAGCTCCACGATGACGCAAACAAGAAGGGGAACGACGCCCGAAGGCGCCGCCGTCATCGGCACCGACCGGAGTCGGATGCAAGGCTTTCGCCAGGAGCTTGATCTGCCCGCGATGCGCCGGGAACAGCAGGACGAGCAAATGGGCGTTGTGGCTCCTGCCCTCGTGCGCCGGAGCCAAACCGTGGCGCCTCCTGCCACGGCGGCCACCGCCGCACCATCTTCCATGACCTGGGGCCGCCGCCCCAGCTTGCCCGCAGTCACCCGCCACCTCAGACCGGCCTCCTGGTCCCGGTAGCAACACGAATCCACGCGGCCCGCGCGGCCCAGATGGGGCCCAGATCGGGCCTGCCTAGCCGCCCACGCCCAGCACCTCGCCATGGCCGCCAGCTCGCGCCAAGCACCTCGTGTGGTCGCCGCCCGCGCCGAGCTCTGCCTGGTCGCCGCCCGCGCCTCGCCGCAGCTCGACGCCGACGGCCGCTGCCTCTAGAACCTCGCGCGAGAGAGCCTCGGCTGGAGAAAGAACGCCGGCCGCCATCCTTAGGGTGCGCGCGGCTTTGCCGGCTTCCTTTCCGGCGGCGACGCAGCGGTGGGGGCCTACCGGCGACGGCGGGTTAGGGTTTCCCCGAGTCGCCCAGAGGAGGGCGACGCGGGGGTGGGTGGTTTGTTCGTCGTCAGTTCAGCGGTGTTATTCACTGGCCACAAATTTTTTGCTATATTAAAAAAGGTGACCGAAAGGTCATGGAATATTTACATGGTTTTACACTCAGTATGAAAGTAAGAAGGAATTAAACACTATCAACTAAGGATTTGATGAAGGTGTGAAATACATGTAAAAAGTGTAGATTCGAACTCAGAACCATGCAAAGCACTAACGGTAGATCAATTTCTTCCGGCTTGCTTTCCATAGATCGATTTTCGTGTCCTTCAACCTAGCTCCGATACCAATTGTTACCGTCGAAGGCGCATAATTAGTCTACCGAGAAAACAAACAATCACAATATGATGACGACACCGAGATTTTTTAATGCAGTTCAGCGCTCAACGCCTATATCTACAGGGCATGACTACGGACGCTCCTCCCCATGATACCGCAATACCTGGCCGCCCTATGCGTCGGCACATGCCTCCGGCTCTCTGCGTGCCTGTTGATATCAAGTCGTCATGGTTACATAGTGTGGTGCCCCTCATTATATAGGAGGCACAAGCTACTAGTGTCCGATTCTATCCACATCTAATACAACTCGAAGTCCAAACATAACCCAACTCATATACAATATCCGACACAAACACAACACTCTGTGTAAAGAAAATTAGTGGTCAAATTGAGATTTTAAAAAATATCTTTTTAGAGCCTTTTTCGCATAGAGCATCACACAAGCCACATATTTAGAACATTTTTATATGTTCATCACCGATTTTTCTAATAATTTTTTGAAATATTTTACTAGTTTTTGATTTTTTTTTTGTTCGGCAGGACCATGTGACCTCGAGAGCCAAAGCGCCCAGTTTAACATTGGATACCTACTTTAAAATTGACGAAGGAAGATAAAAACACCACTCTTATTCTTACGTACTTCTTCACCCATCATGAACATATCGTTGCATGTCGTGCGCCAAATGCCTCTCTGGTCCATCATTTGCATAAACCAGACAACGTTGGGGTGCAACACTTAAGGTGAGTAACTCCGCGGTAAAATGAGGGGAAGAACGTACACATGTAGGGGGGACGTAAAAAAATATTTACCGGGTGTCCGCGCATATACTTGATATGCTCTGACGGATCTTAGTGTAAGTCGGGGAAGGGAGAGCAACCCCCCCCGGGCCCGGGCCACCCACCCCAACCCCAATGCCATGGGTATTACATTTAGCCTGTAAGCCCTTATAAAATGGTACGTTTTCCTCCCCGCTCCCAAATTTGACACACAAAAAAAACTCTTTTAGTTTCGACCTACTAGCCCATTTGCTCTCCCAGGGAGTTGGCTAAATATGGTGGCATAAATGGTGAAACATTTTCCTATAAAGTTTATCAAATTTAATAAGTTTGATTTAGGACAGAATATAGAAATACACTTATTCTTTGCATAAAACAAATACAGTTACTCGCGGATGGAAAAATTGTCAGGTTCAAATAAATACGGTTGCACATTCATGAAATGTGCAAGTCTGGTGTTAAATATATGTGCAATTGGAGAGAAATTAGAAATGTTGATTGATTCGATAAACATTGGTCGGCTGATTCCAAAACATAAACTAGATGACTGGTCTAATGCAAGTTGGCAATTTAAGCTGCTTTTCTAGGCCATTCCCACCATCTTCTTGCTAATTATTCAATGCACATGAATATAAATTAAATACAATTTGGAAAGTCAAAACTACAAATACAAAGCAGAAATCATGCTTATATGGACAGTTAGGCGAACCGGGAAGCTGGACTTTCTACTTAGCTAGCCAAAACAAAGATCAGGTACCGGTCGGTTGGACAACTAGCTCGATCAATCTAGTGGCTACAGACTCCAACTCGTCCGCGACACTAAGTGGTCTTCATAGTGTGGCCGCATCAGGTCGTGTGGCTAGCCGTAGTGTCAGTCCAAAGTAATTTTGGACCCAGGACGAGTTAAACCATAATAATTATATCAAACTCTTATACTTATATATACGATAGTTTTATTATATATTACAGTCTTAGTATATATCTTCTCAATTGTATTTCACACAATTAACTAAATATAAATTTTATGCTTACCCTTCTTGTATTGTAATGTACATTAAATATACAGTCACATTGTGTTGAATCTAAATAATTTTGTAACCAAAGCTATATTAGTTTTTTATGTACAGATATGTTTAAAATTTTAAATAATTGCACTCTTCCTCATTTTTTGCAGTCGAATTAAGATTTAATTATCTTTATATTAGGAGACATCCATACTGAGTATACTCTAACATATATCCTAGTAGCGGTTTGTACTTTACCAATATGTATATGTAAGCATATTTATAGAAAGTTCTACAGTAAAAATTGAACTGTTAGTTTGACTCTCTACCTTTTTTTGGTCAAGTTTGTTTTACAAGTTGCATTGTGGTCAATAATGATCACACAACACATGTGTTTTATGTACTTTATATTAAAATATAAACACTTAAAGGGCAACAACGATAAAAAAAATTCTACAACTTCACATTCATACGATTTGATCTGTTAGGCTCATCAAAATGTGCTTGCTATTATCTATTGTACTCTTCCCTATCATGTAAGTTTCTCAAATAAAAAGTTATGCATAATATAAAAACTGAAAACTTCGTTATACGGGATGACCAGTTGGTTTTTTCCTACAAGATACACAGTTTGTTGTGAAGACTTTCTCCTACAAAACAAATAAATTTTATAAGATTAATACTTTCTTGGACATAATAGATAAATATACATTGATTGCGATAATATTCTACTATTTGGGGTCATCGTAAACTTGAGTCTCGTGGTGTTGGTCATGTTTGCCCGACTTAGAAGCCTGCTTAAGGCCCCTGATGATGTGTTCTAGGGTTCCCAATCTTTCAATGAGAGAGGATAACTATGATTTTTGTAGGATTTAACTCTCACGATTCGGCTACCAACCGTACAGGGAGAACCGTACACGAATGACATCCACGACAATCGCTGAAACAACTCCACGATATTAACAATCGAGCTAACGGCACGATCAACCTGTCCACGAAGGACTTTTCCTGCATGCAAATCAAGAACAAGCAAGAAACAATAACGTAAGAAATCTAGAATTGCGGATATGCGAGATGAATAACAATGAAAGTTGGGGCTCCGAAAGAATGTCTTAACGGTCGTGTTGATGAGCTAGCTTTTTGCATTCCTAGCCATCGTACGTACTTGTGATCCTCTTGAGCATGGCAGCGTCTTGATCAGCTAGGACCTTGTATGCATCTCCGATAATTCTGCGTGAGACACAATAATGTGTAGTAGTTTTGCCCCGAAGAATTAAATTAAGGGAGTGTCTAGTCCTCAGTCGACAGTTCTCAGTCGATATGCCTGGACCGATCGATTCTTTTCCCAGCCTATGCTTTTCCTTTTCCTGGTGCGATCGTTCTGTTGTTTTTCTTTTATTAGAATCGATCGTCAGTTCATATAACCATGTACGTGCTCCCTTCCCATGGCCCATGGGCTTTTGATTTTGGGCTGACTAGTTGCTACTTTGTTTTATTTTAATGGAATAGTCCACGAAAAAAATCTGGAGGAAATTACTAATTAAAGGGTTCCCTTCGTGAAGGTAAACACGCGCGCGTTGTGGTCGTGACAAGTGTCAGCTTCTTCTTTTACGCGGTCCCGTGGGTGTTTGCATGTGTGACAAGTGGCAGCATGAGAGAATTTTGGTGGGTTTTCTTCCCTTCTCCCCGTCGGTTTGTACCGCATTTATTTCGTGATTCGTTTTTTAAAAACGAAATATCTTGAAAACCGTTTATCCGAATTACGAACCGTTTTCACTGTTGAGCTCCTCGCGTCGAGATCTTCAAAACTATATCCCATGTTGATAGGTTTCGACGAATTTTTTTTTGTACAACCGGTTATGTATAGTTGTACAACCTGTTCTGTGTAGTTGTACAACCTGTGTTTGTACAAACTGTGTTTGCGTAGTTGTACAACATATGCCTATATAGCTGTACAACATGTGTCTGTACAACTTGTGTCTGTCTAGTTGTACAACCTGTGTCTGTACAACATGTGTCTGTCTAGTTGTACAACCTGTGTCTGTTTAGTTGTACAACCTGTGTCTATATAGTTGTACAACATATGCCTATATAGCTGTACAACATGTGTCTGTACAAACTGTGTCTGTACAACATGTGTCTGTCTAGTTGTACTTCCTATTTTGTTTAGTTTGTACAACGTGGTCTCTACCTAGTTATGTGTACTTTGTACACATTTGTGTCTAACCTGTACGTCCTATTTTACATAATATGTACATCGTGTTCTATTTATTTTATTTTTGTGTACTGCGGCTTCCATGTACTACTGGTACTATGTTTTGATCGATCCTGGAACGCGCGCGAGCTGGACGACGTACGCAGACGTACGCATGCATGGCGCAGGTCGCGGAACGCAGCTGCTCGTTCGTGATCGCGTCAAATTCAAGTTCGTTTTGTCCACCTTGCGCTGTGCAGCACGTGGCACGTTGGCAGCGACGCTGTTCCCTTTTGAAAGGGATACCTTTTTTTAGTCGTACCCAAATCTGGAGGGAGTTTTACGTGTCTCTTTGTAAGAGAGTATACTTTGCTAAGAAAATCGGTAAGAAATATGAAATAATATTCCCATCCAATTTTAATTATAGAGATACAGTTTTACCACAGTTATAGTCATGTTAGTTGTGACTTGAAAATCCTAGATACAACCCACATACAACTGAAAAAATTTAGTTGCAAATCACGTACAACTGGAAAATCTCAGTTACAACCCACTTGCTACTAGGAAAAAAACGGTTGCAACCCGCTTGCAATTAGAGAATCTCAGTTCAAACCCCTTTGCAACTGAAACAAATGAGTTGCAACGCACTTGCAACTGGAAAAAAAACTATTACAACCCGGTTGCAACTGAAAAATCTCAGTTGCAACCCACTTGCAATTGGAAAAGTTAGTTAAAAATGAACAATCTAAGTTGTCACCCGGTTGCAACTGGAAATCTCAGTTGCAACCCACTTGCAACGGGGAAAAAACAGTTGCAACTGAGAAAAGTTAGTTAAAAATGAACAATCTAAGTTGTCACCCGCTTGTGACTGGAAAATCTTAGTTGCAACCCACTTGCAACTGGGAAATCTCAGTTACAACCCACTTGTAACTGGAAAAAAAATAGTTGCAACCCGCTTGAAAATCTCAGTTCCAACCCCCTTGTAACTGAAAAAAATGAGTTGCAGCCCACTTACAAGTGGGAAAAAAAAATCTATTACAACCCGATTGCAACTAAAAATCTCAGTTGCAACGCACTTGCAATTGAAATGATCAACTTAGAAAAGTTAGTTAAAATGAACAATATAAGTTGTCACCCGCTTGCAACCGGAAAATCTTAGTTGCAACCCGCTTGCAATTGAAAAATATTCAATTGCAACCCGCTTGCAACTGTAAGATAAACCAGTTGCAACCCGCTTGCAACTGAAAAATTTCAGTTACGACACACTTGTAACTAGAAGAAAAATAATTAGTTAAAAGTACACAATCGTTACAACCCATTTGCAACTAGAGAAAAATCAAAACAAATGAATATACTCCCTCCATCCCAAAATAAATGTCTTAGATTTGATCAAAAGTGGATATATCTAGACATGTTTCATGTCGAGATATATCCAGCTTTGGCAAATCTTAGATATTTATTTTTTGAGGGAGGGAGTACTCAGTAATGAAAAATAGAGACCCACTTCTATTCATGCAACCAAAGTTTCATGCGTAACTCATACTATTTCAAAATGTGCACCTAAAATAGATAATAACAAGAGAAACACAAAATCAAAATAAAAATATGAGAAAAAAAATAAAAAAACACAAAAGCAGAGGAATATCACCCACGTGAAGTACAAGCGCACAGAGTACAAAACCATTCGTATGAAAGTACGTAAAAAAGGAAAAATAATATTCTAAGGAAGATGGCTAAAAGCCCACACGCATGGATTACAACCAAAAGGCCCAAAAAAAATTAACAACGGCCCAATAGTAACCCCACGCGGGATTTACCGATCGTACAGAGCTGCACTTGCGTGTCAATCGCAACAGCTGACAAAAGCTTAGCACGAATTTTAGCACTAGATCCAACGGTGATAGAGATGACTGAGAACTCACGAGTTCTTAGGCGGCTGAGAACTAGCAAATCCGTTAAATTAAATATTAGATATTTAATAACAAAAATCACCTAATAAATATATGTGTGCACAATATTTTTGGTCGTATTGATAAGAGTCATGTTCTCATCACCTAAGATGACCTTGTCGATGCCACCGCCAGGTGTGAACGAGTGTCACCCATTGCGGCAGCCACGAGTGCCAATCATTTTGTCGCCAAAACATCGGGTGCACATCAACATGTCGGTGTGCTACCTCACTTGGAGCTACACTGCCCTTTGCATCTTCATGGTGTACCACCTGAAGGCGCAGTGACAACGCTCGCTGATCTGAACAATGAGCTCTCTCCGGTTGTGAGCTTTGCGCTAGCCGAGTTCTGTCTCTACTCTACTTTTTTCACTTGGATGTATCAAAGTGTATACTATATACATGTATTACTTTGGTTGGACCCCCTACCACTTGGGGGCCTAGGGTGGTCGCCCCTCTGTACCGCCCTCTAGGGATGCCCTGGCTAGCCGGTGTCTAGCTATCTTACCAGTTATGCCACACACGTGCACATAAGATATGTATACGTCAACCAGAAAATTTAACAGGTTTTCTCTACAGCCCGCTAGCATTGTGGGTCCGCCACATTACACATGTACTCTTGTACAAAATGTGTAGGCTGCGGGGCATCAACCGGTATGGAGCGCAAAAGTGGCCCTTGAAGATTGTGATTGCAGCAAGTTTGAGCTCGGGCTGTCGCCGGACAAACGACCGATGTTTGACTCCAATTGTAGTCTTCGGTATCTTCTATGCATATCCTGGTCATCTAGAATGTCTTCTATGCAGCTCAAGCGTTGCTGGCTTCTGCTCTGTTGTGAGAGCTTTGTATCATTGTACTGTGGTCGTTAATGTTAATATATCTTTTATGTTACTAGTAGCCTTGCACGTGCACGCACGTCTCAAGTAAATTTCGTGAACATATCTAAATTTTGTGTTCGTCTCAATAAATATCAGGGTTGTTAGTGCACCGAAGTCGGTGGTGCTGGTGTATCATTGGAACTTGTTATTGGATCTAGATCTATTAAGGTATATCGTTCTTTTGCGTATTTGCTTCTTGGCTTGTCGTTCTGTTTGCAGCAAACAAAACCAAAAATATAGGTTTGTCTCTTAATTTACTTACAGGTAGACTCATGCCAACTTCAATATAGAGATCTTACCTCGTCTCCGGTATCTGTAAGTTGCGTTATCTTGTCTTCAGGCACAGAAATCATGAGACATGTCCGAGCAGTAGTTGTTGTACTGCAAGGGTAGGCGCCAAGGTGATCTAGGAAGGTACTTCTTTGCGAGGCCCTCAAGTCCGAGCTCAATGGGATGCAATGCATATCTTAGAGCATCTCTAGCAGATACGGCAAACTCTGAACCTGCAAACCGTGGATGCAGTTTAATGAAAACCTGTTTGCATTCCGAGTACACTCTCGCGATGAACAGACACTGCAATTGAAACTGCAAATTTAAAATTTAAACTTCGTGGGAGTTTCATCATCGCGCACTTCATCGCGTTCTTCATTACATAGAGATCAAACCGAGCCAAAATAAGCTTAACTACGCGGCCCTAAACCTAACTGACCAAAATTAGCTCACTGGAGCTCGCAGGGTGCGGCCGCGCCTTCGCCGGAGTACGTTTCACTCCTCCTCCGAGTCCTCGTCGACGTAGATGACGACGGCTTTGCCCTTCTCCTTCTCGCGCGCCTCCGCGCCTTCGCCGAACAGCAGCTGCTCGAGGTCGACCTCACGGCGGCGGCGCTCCTGCTGCAGGTCTTGGACCTCCCGCTCGGAGCGCGCCTGCACCGCGGAGGTGACAGCGGCGAGGACCTCGTCGAGGACGAAATCCTCGCGGGTAACGGAGCCCTCGAACACGCCCGGGTCGTACAGCTCGAAGCCATCCTCGTCCACGGCGAGCAGCGGAGTGCACGGCGACGAGCTCGCGCCGGAGAAGCTCCAGCTGTCGGATGAGCTTCCCTACCCGATCTGCGTAGGCGGCACGGGTGGCGCGGGGGAGCGGGTGGCGGCAGGAGACCGTGGAGGAGGTCGAACTCCTCCGTCTCGCGCCGGAGCAGGGACACCGGCGGCGGGCGCCCCCGGTTGGTCCACCGACGGGCGCTTCGCTTCCGCGCGGCGCCGGCGGCGACACAACGGCGGTGCTCCTCCTGCAGGTCCCCCGGGAGGTCATCCATGGTGGCGGATTCGGTGGCTGGAGCGCGAAAATGGAAGTGACCGGCGGCAAGAAATTTGGGGGATTTGGCGTGCCTACGGCGCCGGAGGGAAGGGTTTCGACCCGCATTTCGGCGTCGGAACGGGTTAAATAGCGACCGGGCGTGCACATTTGCGGAGGCCTCGAAAACATTTGCGGGCCGGGCTGCGAATGCGGTTTCCGCTCTAGGCAGCAAACTGGCCCCAACCCGCAAACTCGCCGGGATTTTGCAGTTCCGGCTGTTTTGCCGTATCTGCTAGAGATGCTCTTAGGTTGGCCTGAGATGATGTAGCTTACAGCTTCGATATGATCATTCATGTGCCAAACATCTTGGCGAGAGAGAACAACAGAAAACCTCATAGGAGCCATATTGAAGAGCGCGCTTGTTAACCCGTTCAGGAAAAACAATTGATCAAGTAACAGGATGAGCCCCGCCGCATGCATGCATAAGACCGAGGAACTCCGAGGTGTGCATGGTGTGGAGCTGGTGCGCCTCGACGTGGTGGACAACCAGCACGCCCGGCTGCTCGGCGACGTGCGCTGGCGTGAGCTGCGACGCGATGCCCGTTGCGGCATGGTGCGGGAGGAAGGGGCCTCTGCCGCCGTCGCATGTGGCCGACAGGGACAGCGCCGGGTCGGGTGCTCGGATGCTCATCGGGAGCATCGAACGCATGGGCCATGGCAGAAGCCACCGCGGGATCTCCAAATCGATGGGTGCTCATCTCGTCGCATCTTTTTTTTTAACGAAGGCAAAATCTTTGCCTTTTATATTAATATAGAAGAATCAAACACGACACGGTCAAGGCCAAAGGAAAAAAAAACTAAAAGCGGTAAAAACACCAAGAACACCCGGATCAACCTATTCCGTCAACTCGCTCAGAAAGAAAGATCGTCATTCTTCAAGAAGCGATCAGCTCTACCAGTTTCTTCGCGCCTGCAAGGATCCAGTTCCTGCCCTCGTCTTTGATGTGTTGCAAAAGCACAAATGGCATAGTGAATTTGTTGTTGAAGATCCGTGCATTCCGCTCCTTCCAAATCTCCCAGGTGATGAGGATGATCGCCGTCTTGAGACCCTTGCGAGAAACCGAAGTCTCGGAAATGGCCTTCCAGTAATCACGCAACGTTGCCCTAGTCGTGCCCAAGTCATGCAAAAGGGCCAGACACTGAAGCCAAGCCGGGGCGTCGCACCAAATCCGTCTGGAGTAACGACACTCAAACAGAAGGCGCCGCATCTTTGATGCTAGAGTTTAGGTCATACGCGAGACCACGGCCGGGAAGGAGCGAACATGCGATGGGTATTGATCGCGTTGAGCTGGGACAGGTTTTGGCAGGTTCTCATATAAACCCAAACCGATACAGAGACGTGCTCTTATACGTGCGTCCAGAAAAACCAAGCCGAAGACGAAACGAACAGGAAATATGGCGAAAGACAGCACGTAGGAAACAACGGACGAAAATTAAACGTACCGTTTCTCTTTTAGGTGGTGTTAGGATCAGAAAACGTTTTGACCTAGTCAAAGTTGTTTGGTGCTCGACATGGGACAATCTGGATCGTTGATCAGAAATTGAACGGACAAGATTTAAATTATTGCACCATGTTTGCTCTTTTAATAGTAATATAGAAAAAAAAAAGACGTGTAGGCTGCAAAATGTGAACAACAAAAAATGAGAACTGCAAAATGTCATGGTGGCATCGGCGGGTGAGCGTGGGAGCGGCTACTTATCGCGTTACGCGGAGTTAACCCCGTTCCGCGCATCCCCTGTTGCTAATGGGCCCAGCCCATTTTTTGGTGCGGACGAGAAGCCTCGTTGGTTCGACTGTTTCGCTCGCCTTAGTTGTTTCCCAATTCGCTGCTTTGGCTGTACGTTCACGTTTTAGTTTCGTGAACGTTCTAATTAATTTGAAAAGCATACAAGTACGAATGTTATTTTGAAAATGTAGGAACGTTTCGGATTCTTTTGGCTGCTTCCTACTAGTTTCGAATTATTTTGAAATGTATGAACGTACTTCGTTTATTTTGAAACATACATGTACGAACCTACTTTCTTTATTTCGTGCATGTTTTCCTATTTCTTGGCACCTTCTGGGTCAACAAAAAAGTTGTAGTGTCATGCAATTTAAAATAAAATAATGTGTACACGAAAATTATGCGTGTCCACAAGTATGTTCCATTCCTGTACTCAGTTTCGCGTTTCATCGATTGTAACTTCCCAATTTTGAATCGACGTTCAAAACTTTTTTAGCCGAATTTTACCAAATTCGTCGCACTCGGTTGATCGTTTGAAATATCTTTTGGCGAGGAGGTTAATCTCAACATTTCGCACATCTTTTGTGTTATAATATTTTTATTTTCACGGTCATATATGAGATAATCTTATACTGTAGGTTTGGACATGTTTACACTCCTCATTATATGTGTGTAACTCGCCTGTGTCTCTGTTGCTCGCCGCGGTTAACTCCTCCATCGTCGCTGCACCGCCGCCGTCCCCTGCCGCCGCCATAGCGCCATTGTCCAGTTCGCGGCACTTCATGGTGTAGTCAAGTAGATGGTTCTAAGTTTGAAATATGGATAAATTAAATATTTTCAAATTTAATTTAAAAAGTGATCAGAAACTATATTTGAACAATTTTAAAAAGAACGGGAAATGGCGGTGAACGAAATTATTTTTGAACGATTTTAAAAGTGAACATAAAAGGCCAGTGAATGAAATTTATTTTTTGAAAGATTTTAAAAAGTGAACAGGAAAAACTTTGTGAATGGAAATTATTTTGAACGATTTTTAAAGGTGATCAGAAAAGGCTGGTGAACGAAAACTATTTTTGAACGATTTAAAAAAATAAACGGAAACTTGTTTATGACAAGCTGGCAAGAAATTATGGCACGAATGGCTTCGACATCCGTCTTTTGCAGAACAGCAGGGGTAGATTGCATAGAAATAAAAACAGTTTGTGAATAAAAACAGTTTGTACAGGAACTGATATTATTTATGTTCAATTTCCGTTGCTTCAAACGTTCGGCCGACACTGGTAGAAGCATCTCCTTTTCCGCTCGCCAAATGACTGGTTCTACTGTTTCGTCTCCTTTTCCGCTGAATATGCACGGTTTCCTGTTACGCTAGACAGGTTGCATGCAAGAAAAATGATGCCATTTGGTTACACATAAATATATTTTAATTTAAAATAAAATGTACATGAAAATTATGCGCGTCCACGGGTAGGTTCCATTCATGTACTCGGTTTTGAGTTTCGCCAATTGTAACTTCTCAATTTCGAATCGATATTCAAAACTTTTAAGACGAATTTTGTCAAATTTGTCGCACTCGGTTAACCGGTTGAAATATCTTTTACGAGGAGGTTAATCTCAACATATCGCACAACTTTTGTGTTGTAATTTTTCCGTTTCGACGGTCATTACAACCAGATCTTGTACTGTAGGTTTGGAAGTTTTTACACTCCGTTCAGTGTACCTCTCTTTTCCAACCTGTGTCGCTGCCCCTCGTCGCGGACATAACGTCCCTCCGCGTACCCCCTGACCCTATATGGGCCCGCCCATTTCGTTTGTATCCTTCGTGTAGTAGAAGCAGGAACTTTTGGCGCGCGTTGCTTCGTTTCTATGCTTCTTATGGTTTACTGTTCCGCACCGTTGCTTCTACTGTTTCGTGGCTGTCTTGCTTTGGGCAAAAGAGTACGAAACGTTTGAATTTATTACGAAAACACCGATTTTTGAAAACTCCGTTGAACGGAATGCGGTAGCGAACGATTTTTGAAAAGACCCTTGAATAGAATTTGGTCTTGAACGATTTTTGAAAAGACCCGTTGTAAGGAATGTGGTCTTGAACGATTTTTGAAAAGACCCGTTGAACAGAATTTGGTCTTGAACGATTTCTGAAAAGACCCGTTGAACAGAATTTGGCCTCGAACGATTTTTGAAAACTCCGTTGAACGGAATGTGGTAGTGAACGATTTTTGAAAAGACCCATTGAACAGAATTTGGTCTTGAACAATTTTTGAAAAGACCCGTTGAACGGAATGTGGTCTTGAACGATTTTTGAAAAGACCCGTTGAACAGAATTTGGCCTTGAACGATTTTTGAAAACTCCGTTGAACGGAATGTGGTAGTGAACGATTTTTCAAAAGACCCGTTGAACAGAATTTGGTCTTGAAAGATTTTGGAAAAGACCTGTTGAACGGAATGTGGTCTTGAACGATTTTTGAAAAGACCCGTTGAACGGAATTTGTTCTTGAACGATTTTTGAAAAGACCCGTTGAACAAAATTTGGCCTTGAACGATTTTTCAAAACTCCGTTGAACGGAATGTGGTAGTGAACGATCTTTGAAAAGACCTGTTGAACAGAATTTGGTCTTAAAAGATTTTTGAAAAGACTCGTTGAACAGAATGTGGTCTTGAACGATTTTTGAAAAGACCCGTTGAACGGAATTTGGTCTTGACCGATTTCTGAAAAGACCGTCGAACAGAATTTGGCCTTGAACGATTTTTGAAAACTCCGTTGAACGGAATGTGGTAGTGAACGATTTTTGAAAAGACCCGTTGAACAGAATTTGGTATTGAACGATTTTTGAAAAGACCCGTTGAACAAAATGTGGTCTTGAACGATTTTTGAAAAGACCCGTTGAACAGAATTTGGCCTTGAACGATTTTTGAAAACTCCGTTGAACGGAATGTGGTACTGAACGATTTTGAAAAGACCCGTTGAACAGAATTTGGTCTTGAACGATTTTTGAAAAGACCCGTTGAACGGAATGTGGTCTTGAACAATTTTGGAAAAGACCCGTTGAACAGAATTTGGTCTTGAACGATTTCTGAAAAGACCCGTTGAACAGAATTTGGCCTTGAACGATTTTTGAAAACTCCGTTGAACGGAATGTGGTAGTGAACGATTTTTGAAATAACCCGTTGAACAGAATTTGGTCTTGAACGATTTTTGAAAAGACCCGTTGAACGGAATGTGGTTTTGAACGATTTTTGAAAAGACCCGTTGAACAGAATTTGGACTTGAACGATTTTTGAAAACTCCGTTGAACGGAATGTGGTAGTGAACGATTTTTTAAAAGACCTGTTGAACATAATTTGGTTTTGAACGATTTTTGAAAAGACCCGTTGAACGGAATGTGGTCTTGAACGATTTTTGAGAAGACCCGTTGAACGGAATTTGTTCTTGAACGATTTTGAAAAGACCCGTTGAACAGAATTTGGCCTTGAACGATTTTTGAAAACTCCGTTGAACGGAATGTGGTAGTGAACGATTTTTTAAAAGACCCGTTGAACAGAATTTGGTCTTGAACGATTTTTGAAAAGACCCGTTGAACGGAATGTGGTCTTGAACGATTTTTGAAAAGACCCGTTGAACGAAATTTGGTCTTGAACAATTTCTGAAAAGACCCGTTGAACAGAATTTGGCCTTGAACGATTTTTGAAAACTCCATTGAACGAAATGTGGCAGTGAACGATTTTGAAAGACCCGTTGAACAGAATTTGGTCTTGAACGATTTTTGAAAAGACCCGTTGAACGGAATGTGGTCTTGAACGATTTTTGAAAAGACCTGTTGAACAGAATTTGGCCTTCAACGATTTTTGAAAACTCCGTTGAACGGAATGTGGTAGTGAACAATTTTTGAAAAGACCCGTTGAACAGAATTTGGTCTTGAACGATTTTTGAAAAGACCCGTTGAACGGAATGTGGTCTTGAACGATTTTTGAAAAGACCCGTTGAACGGAATTTGTTCTTGAATGATTTTTGAAAAGACCCTTTGAACAGAATTTGGCCTTGAACGATTTTTGAAAACTCCGTTGAACGGAATGTGGCAGTGAACGATTTTTGAAAAGACCCGTTGAACAGAATTTGGTCTTGAATGATTTTTGAAAAGACTCGTTGAACGGAATGTGGTCTTGAACGATTTTTGAAAAGACCCATTGAACGGAATTTGTTCTTGAACGATTTTTGAAAAGACCCGTTGAACAGAATTTGGCCTTGCACGATTTTTGAAAAATCCGTTGAACGGAATGTGCTAGTGAACGATTTTTGAAAAGACCCGTTGAACAGAATTTGGTCTTGAACGATTTTTGAAAAGACCCGTTGAACGGAATGTGGTCTTGAACGATTTTTTAAAAGACCCGTTGAACGGAATTTGGTCTTGAACGATTTTTGAAAAGACCCGTTGAATAGAATTTGGCCTTGAATGATTTTTGAAAACCCCGTTGAACGGAATGTGGTAGTGAACGATTTTTGAAAATACCCGTTGAACAGAATTTGGTCTTGAACGATTTTTGGAAAACCCGTTGAACAGAGTTTGGTCTTCAGCAATTTTGGAGAACCCGTTGAACCGAATCTGGTCTTGAACGGAAACTATTTTTGAACAATTTTTAAAATGATCCGAAACGATTTTAGGACAATTTTAAAAGCATACAGAAAATATCAGTGAACGGAAATTATTTTTTAACGAATTTTAAAAAGTGAACAAAAAAGGCTTGTGAACGAAAGCTGTTTTCAAACAATTTATAAAAAAAAAGTGAACAAAAACTATTTTGGAACAATTTTAAAAAGTGAACAGAAAATACCAGTGAACGGAAACTATTTTTGAACGATTTTAAAAGTGATAAAAACAGGTTGTTGAACGGAAACTAATTCTGAACGAATTTTAAATATTAAATGGAAAAGGGTCGGTGAACAGAAACTATTCTTGAACAATTTTAAAATTGAACATAAAAAGGGTCGGTGAACAGAACCTAATTTTGAATGATTTTAGAAGTCAACAAAAAGGTCGTGAACGAAAATCTATTTTTGAACGATATTAAAAAGTGAACAAAAAAGTCTTTGAACGAAGAATATTTTTGAACGCTTTCAAAAGTGAACAAAAAAGGTCGGTGAATGATTTTTTTGAACGTTTTAAAAAAGTGAACATAAAAGTCTGTGAATGGAATTTATATTTGAACGATTTTTAAAAAGTGAACAATATAAGTATTTGAACCAAAACTTTTTTGAACGATTTTAAAAATAATATTTATCTTATTTGAACGTTTTTATGGACCTTTATGTTATCGAACTTTTTTCAAAAAAATATTAAAACATTTGAACTAGACAGGAAGTCTGATATTTTCATCAACATACTATTTTGAATATAAAAAGTTGAAAAATACAATAGGAAAAAGGTAACAACAAATAAAATGTAGTAATGAAAAAAAGTAGAAAAAAAAGAACTGAAACAGAAATATGAATCAAAAGAATGAAAAAATAAAGCAAGAAAAGTAGGAATAAGCAAATGAGAATTTTAAATTGGAAAAAATAAATGAAAACGAAAGCCTTATGCCTGCTACAGGAGCGATGGCCCATCTCATGCAGCAAGGCGTACGTGATACGTGTGCGTGAGATTTGTTTTTTGTTTAGCTGATAGGTACTCGTACGTGAGAAACACGAAAGACGAAAGGAAGAAGCAGTCGGAAGTAAATGGGCTTGGCCCAAAATCGAGAGGGGGTACGCGGAGCCTATAGCGCTCCGCGTTACGCGATAAATAGGATTTGCCGTGAGCGTGGGCATTGGGCAGACTGGCCCAACGACTATGGCCAGCCGGTCTGCTTCATGCACTGGACTCGCCACGACTTGCGCGCACACGAAGGTTAAGCAGAACGTTGGCCCGGTGGGCCGCAATAGGAAGGTGGTCTGCAGTGGAATTTAAACCGGTAGGCCTTCGATGCTGGGGCAAGCCGACTCGGCGATGCCCGGAAGCGCATGCCGTTTGCATTGTTGCATTTGCTTTTGTGCAGGCTGCACCTGCACGTATAACTTCGGCCTTCCACCAAAAAGGATCCACCTCCAGTGTTGTGCTTTTCCTTTTCTTCGAGATGTAATGAAGCGTCTATTACCCTAAACAGGGTCCATCGTCAAATAATCATCCTACCTAGCATCACATCAACTCATAGTCCGATTCTCTAGGAGATTCCAAAAGAAAATAGAAATGAGCCCCATAATTTGTGCGGTTTACCGTTTGACACCACCTAATCAAATGTAATGCACTAGTACCAAAAATGGTGGAAAGCTTATGGGGGATTTCCTGCGAGAAAAGAAGTGGTCGCCCAAGTTGCAAACTCTGAAAAGAAATGTTTTTCATGGTTATGGGTACAGAACAGAGAGCAAAAAGGGGAATTGGGTAATACGCTTCTCCACTAGCATCTTAGGGCTCGTTTGATTTGTAGGGTAGGGAAAGTGTAGGAATAGGAATTTCATAGGATTGGATTGTCATGTCCATTTAAATCCTATGGGAATAAGAAGTTTGTTTGATTGTGGTGAAGGAATTTTTCATGAGGTTAGAGCTCATGTTATTTTCCTATGAAGTTTGTACTACAAGATTCTTATAAAAAAATTATAGGAAATGATCCTATGAATCAAACGGCTTCAAAGGAAAAATTTCCGTAGGATTCCAATTCTACACAAATCATTTGTCAATCCTATGAATCAAATGAGCCCTTATAGAAAAGCAAAAGATAATGCAATAGGATTCCAATCCTACACAAATCATTTGTCAATCCTATGTATCAAATGAGCCCTTATAGAAAAGCAAAAGATAATGCATTGCCTTTGGATAAAGAAAAGAATTGTGGACTAGTAATATCTTGCCTAATCGCATACCTGTGTATATCACTGGCTTCTCGATGGAAGTCCTTGTCAGGGCGCACCCTGAATTGACCCTGCCAACCAGAGCACAAGAAAGTACTCCACCTGTCCACCAGGTAGATTCACATCAGCGTCGATGTGCGGCCAATGTACATACATGGCCTGCTGCTCAAGAATGATGGCATTTTCTTATTTGAGTAGCTGCGAACCTCGAGAAGCATCAAGGCTTTGCTTTAAAGTGCTCCTGGAAAACGGCACAAAACGCACGGGATACCGAGTAGGACTGACTTGTAAGAAAAACAACCAACGAACTTTATGGGCTATGTGTAGCTTTAGTAAAGAAATATTAGATTATCCGCTCACGAAATTTTGTGCGGATGCATCTGAAAATTGACCGGTACATCGAGGGCATGATCTCATGGATGTGCTCATGTCATGTGCAGAGATCCAACACAAAGAGAAAAGACACATATGCCTCCATAAACAGACAAAGTTTCGATTAGATTCAGTATAAAAGGGAATGCAGCTACACAAGTTACACTCTAACTACTAATACTAATCCAAAGGACCTTGGACCGCACCTCCCCCATCTACAGTAGCCAGGGAGGCGATTTGTGAGCGACCGTAGGCCAGCCACCTCGCCGGCACCGAATCGGCGTTGCCTCGCCCTCCGGCGGTCGCTCCGGCGGCGGGAGGACGGGGGAACCCCGATTCGCGCCGTGTATATAGCGTAGGCTTGCTTAGGGTGTCCAGCCGGCGGCGACGAGGCGGAAGCGGCGTGGCCGGATTGGTTTTGCAGGTGGCAGTTCTTCCTCTCGATGGCGGCGCTCCGAGGAGTCCCGGCGTCGATCTGCTACCTCCGTCGGGCTGGCGGTTCTGCGGAGCTGCTGGCGACGACTTCCCCTTGCCGGATTCCGTGGCTCGGTGGCGGAATCGGCAGCAGTTGAAGACTTCGTGCAAGAAGATGTGGCGGCTCGATTCGCCGACGACGGCGCCCTACGGTGTAGGCCCTTTGGGGCCGGCGATCGGCGACTTCCCGCTCGCTCGGGGACGGCTCTTGATCCAAGGCGTTGAGGAGAGCAGGAGCGACGGCGCGCCACCGACGACGCCATGGACGACGTTGTGGTCGAGTTGCAGAGAGGCTTGTGCTGTATTTTTGTTTTCTGTGAGGTCCTTTCTGTATTTTGTCGAGTTGTTCCAGATCCTTGTACTCGAAAAAAAAAAACTACTAATACTAATCCAACTAATGTTCCTCTGCTTTTGTCCTGAATTCTCTGCTTTCTTTCCGTTGAATCGTTGGTGACTCCTGTCCTCCGTGGCCCGGCAACCATCGTTGCCCGCGAAAGCAAACAAAGTACTGCTCCACACTGCTGTCACTGTACTCCATGCTTTCACTCCATGCGCTTTAATCAATTTTGTCAGCAGAGAAAAAGGCCCCACGTAATTAAACTACTGCGCCCTGCCACATTCAATGCGCAGCAGGCCCGACAGCAACCGTTACTACCACCGCAGTCCTACTCTTTTTGACTTCTACCCCGCTACTGCCCAACCGCTGGCCACTGCGACACTGACCGGGTTGACGGGCTCGCCCTGTCCCCACTAGTCAATCACATCGGCTGCATCCACGTCAACACGATAGGGCTCCGCACGTCGTGCCCGCGGCCGTCCGACCAGACGAGGTGCCCGTACACCGGCCCCGCGGCGGCGGCGGGAGGGGAGTCCGCTGCCACCGTCACGGCGAAGCTCTGCTTCTTCACGGTCGGGGAGAACACCAGCTTCTCCGGCTTCACCGCCACGGACGCGCCGCCGCTCGCCATCTCCACACGCGCCTTGTACGTGGCCGACGCCTCGGCGCCCACGTTCGTCGCCGTGCGGATCACCGTCCTGGACTGGTTGCCGCCGCCGTAGAGCACCACGGATATGGACGGGTAGTTCAGGTCCGACCCCGAGGGCTTCCTGCTGTTCGCCGACGTCGATGGGGGGCACGCCACGGGCCTGTGCGTGATCACCTCGATCACGTTCGCCTCGTACCCGATGCTGCACATGAACGCGACGTAGTCCTCGTCCCCGATGTCGTACACCAGCCCCGGGTCCAGGGCCCTGCCCAGCGCGACGTGCCCCGCGCCGTAGTCGAACGGCGTCGCCGCGCGCCCGGCCTCCGCCTCGTCGGCCACCGCGCCGGCGCGGTTGTCCGTGACGATGGCCGTGGTCATCAGCGCCGAGCGTATGGCCGCCGGTGACCACCCGGGGTGTGCGGACCGGAGCAGCGCTGCGGCGCCGCTCGCGTGCGGGCACGCCATGGACGTGCCCGACAGGATGTTGAACTCCGTGCGCCGCTGATCGGATTCCAGGCCGGTCGGGCCCGTGGCGCCCGTCCACGCCGCGAGGATGTTGACGCCCGGCGCGATGAAGTCGGGCTTGAGGATCTCCGGGACGAGGCCGTTGGGCCCGCGCGCCGAGAAGGAGGCCACCAGTGGAGCCGGCTTGACGCCGAGGACCGTGCCTCGGAACACAATGGTTGCTGTCGGGTTGGTGGCGTTGGCGGCATATGCCTTGAGCGCGTCGCCCTCGTTCTCGCCCACCGAGCAAGCAGGGAGGACGTGGGCGTCCCCACGAGCCCTTCGCCGTTGGCCTCTCCGTTGGCAAGAACCATCGCGGCGCCACCAGCTTCCTTGACGACCATCCCCTTGGCCACGCGCGGGCTGCTGCCGCGGTCGCAGATCACAATCTTGCCGGCCACAAGCGACGGGTCGATGGAGTTCTCCATGCAGAGCGAAGCCGACAGCCCCCGACCTCCCGGGGTAGTACAAGGACAGCATCGTGTTGTTGGCCAGCGGCTTGCCGGAGTACAGAGACACTCCTGACAGGCGCCTACCGTCGCCGAGCACGATTTCGGCGGGGAAGCTGCGGTCTATGGTGCCGGCTCCTACGGTGGCGACCCACGGCGCGAGGTTGGTCACCGACATGGGAGCGGGCCCTTCGTTGCCCGCGGAGGTGGCCACGAACACTCCCCGCGAAACGGCGCCGTACGAGCCGATCGCAATCGGGTCGATGTAGAACGGCGAGGCCCCGCCGTTGCCACCGCCTATGGAGACGGAGATGACGTCCACGCCGTCGGCCACGGCGCGGTCGAAGCCGGCAAGGATGTCGGAGTCCAGGCAGCCGGCGCCCTTCCAGCACACCTTGTACACGGCCACCCTGGCCTTGGGCGCGACGCCCTTGGCGACGCCGGAGGCATACCCTTCCATGCTGGCGTCGTAGGCCACGCTGCCGGCCGCCGTGGTGGCCGTGTGCGTCCCGTGCCCGTCGGCGTCCCGCGGCGACATGTACTCCACGGACCCGTTGGACGCCGCCGCGGCAGCGCCGTAGTGCGCGACGTGGCCCTGCGAGAAGAACCGCGCGCCGACGAGCTTCCTGTTGCAGGAGGAAGCCAGGAAGGCGGGCCCCGCGTCGCAGCCGCCGCGCCACCGCGCGGGGACGGGCGGGAGGTTCCTGTCGGAGAGGCTCCGGCGCTCGGGCCAGACGCCGGTGTCGAGCACCCCGACGACGACGTCGGAGCCGTAGTCGGCGAGGGACCAGAGGCCGAGGCGGGCGCGGAGGCCCATGAACTGCGGCGACCTGGTGGTGTGCAGCTGCCGGACCTGGTCCTCGAAGGCGGCGAGCACGGCCGGGTGGCGGCGGAGGTGGTCGGCTCGGGTGGAGGTGAGCGAGGCGGAGAAGCCGTGGAAGACGGTGTCGTAGACGTGGAGGGGCTCGAGCGGTTTGGCCGCGGCGTCGGGCGAGGCGAAGGCGGCGGAGGAGTACCAGTGCGCGTGGGTGGGGAACACCGTCGGTTTGGCGCGGTGGTCGACGCGGAAGATGTAGGTCTTCTTCGCGTGGCTGCCGCCGTTGCTGCCTCCGAGTATGGTTTGCGAGAGCGTCGGGTGAGCAGGAGGAGGCAGAGCAGGAGGCGCCGGTGAGCACCCATTGGATAGAGCTCGCAGCGAGAGTGATGGTGTCGTGGAGCGGTGGAAGCGGCAGGGCGTGGAGGAGTTATGGTGGCGCAGTGGCGGTTGTGTGGGGAAAGGGACTTGACACTGGCCTGGGCTTGTCGTCGTGGGTCTCGTACCAGGTATAGCAGTTATGAGTTATGACGCGTCACGTACTCGCGTTATCGCTCCCTACATCGGTTCATCCGTAGCATGGATAAGACAAAACTTGAACTTATACACGAAAGCTAAATCGAACTCCGAACTTTGAATCCCGGGAATCGACACTCTTTTTTTTTTAACAAAGAACGGCCCCGAAGGACCGAGACACTGCTTAATATTCGTCGGTGGATTACAGAATACACTGAGGACCTCAGCAGAAATGGAAATTACAACCAAGTCCTCAGAAATGCAAAAAGGACCCTACACCTAAAAAGAGGAACACAATCTAGTCCTTCTCCACCGAGCTCGGATCGAAGCCTCAAGACGCAGCCATCTTCCTCGTCGCCGGGATGGAACCACTTGGCCGCCGCGTTGAAGCTGCAGAGGGGCCTCCCACATGGCACATCGGCCAGGAGGTTGAAGAAGAGATGACGCAGACCCGACAGCGCCAGAGCTCGAGCTTGCCGCCTTTCGGCCAGAAGAGTCGACGAAGCAGCGGCCCAAAGCCGACGAATCTCTGCTGAGGATGTTCTCCAAGTCGCAGTGTCTAGCTCCTTCTCTTCCCATCTTCCTTCTCCACCACGGAGACCTGCAGATGAGCAAAAAGGAGTGGCCAATTCGAGAAGATCTGGCAGAGAGACGAGCTTATTCAAGCAGCCGCCTTCAGCTCCGCCACCCGCCCGCTCGATCCACCATGGATCTTCGCCGGCAGGAAGCTTTGCAACGCCGTTGACGAGGTGTACCCTCATCAAATCCCATGGTTAAGGACCTAGGGTTGAGATTATGGGGAGAGAACGTGGTAGTACTGGTAGTTTCGTCGGCTGACAAGCAGAGGCAAAGATTTACCCAGGTTCAGGCCCCTCGGGTGGAGGTAAAGACCCTACTTCCTGCTTGTCTGGTATTGATTGTGGATTATGCGATTACAGGGGAGCTCCGGCGAGTTGATGATCTCGCAAGAGCTTTGGTGGTTCGAGTATGGCTTGGTCCCAGATCGGTACCCCTCCCAGCCTTTAAATAGGCTGGGTCTCGGGAGTTTGTAACCGACCTAGTTTACACGTAAGGAAAGCCTAAACCGACTATGCCTATGTCTAGTCTTGGAGGGTACTCCATCTTCTTGGGCCTCTTGTCTTGGGCTTCGAGTAGGCTCTTCGATATTGGGCCTTAGTCGTCACGTGCACCAGGTACCCTCATGATAGGGTACCCGATATGTATACCCATGTCAGTAGCCCCCGAGTACTTGTCTGACTCGAAGAATCGGGCATGGACTCTTTCGTAAGTGCACGTCATATGCTTTGAATTCTGTATATATAATTTGGAATTCCTGTATGAATAGCACACGTTTGGCTATGTCGAGTATCTCATCGACTGTGTTTTATGATGATCAAGGGATAATAGCTTAGCAGGCCCAGTACACTCGACGGATCGGGACTGGTTAACTACACATTCGGGTAAAACCTTACTAGCTTTCAATCAAACTCGAGTCCCCGGACTCGAATCTGGAACAAACTGGTCAGATTCGACTAGGCCGCTTGAGGTCTTACTGAGTCGATCTGCAGTATAACTTTGAATTTTACCCAACGCGTCCGTCGGGATTTTTCATCATGTCTGCTGACACGGAAAGTATAAGGATTGACGTTGCTGGAACGGTCCTTAGCCCAGCTCGAAAGTTCGGCGGGTCTTACCTTTGCACTATGCGTGCAGCATCCGAGGTATTTGCGACGGACGCAACTCGGGAATGTTTCGAGTATGATTTCTGAACTTTGTTGGACGAGTCATGCCCTTTGTCGACTGATATTTGCTGTTATGCTATCGGGTGCGCGACAGCGCTCCCGATGGGAGTAGCCCCCGAGATTGTGCTTTATTGCTTTGCAATGGAGGATAATCTCAAAAACTCTTCTTACTCTGCATATGTTAATCGAAGAAATTTGTGCCATAATTCTATCGGGTGCACGACAGTGCTCCCGATGGGAGTAGCCCCCGAGATTATGCTGTATTACTTGTAAATGGAGGATAATCTCAATCATTGTCCTAAGCATCTTCAGTCGAAGAATTTTTTGAACACGCTCCCGATGGGAGTAATATGACTTAGTCGAAGGAACGGTCGAGTGACCAATTTTGCCTTAAGAAAGTTTTGTCACACCCGAACTAATCAGGGCAATCGAGTGACCAATATGCGTTGAGCATACTCGAACGTATTTTCTGAACAGATGCTTCAATGACGTCAGGGATGACGTTTATTTCGACTGCGATTTCTGACACGCGTGGCGTGCGTTATGCTGCGATTGATGGGACGTGACACGTAGGTGGGCCCATTTGTGCAGAGCTGACCGAAGACGGTGCCGTTTGGACTTGATTTGACTATACGGGCCCACTTTTTCCGCAAGCGTGATGATGGCTCCTCTTTTTACGTGCGTAGTGGGCGGAGTGGCCGGCGACGGTTGCCCTCCGCGTTTGCCACGTGTACGGTCAGATTGCGTGCGTAACGCACGATTTGGATCTGAATGGCTGTGATTGCTTTTGTCTTGTGGTAAATAGGGGAACGGCGCTGGCATTTGTTTTTTACCTGCCATTTGCTCTGCGCGCCGCCCCTGTTCCATCGTCTTCCTCGCGCTCTGCCTCCATTGCTCCTGCGCTAAAGCTTTGCGCGCTCTCCCACCTGCTCGTTGACGATGAAGAAAGGCGGGCAACAAGCGCTCCGCCTCGACTGCTGCCGCC
Source organism: Poa pratensis (assembly GCA_947311845.1). NCBI lineage: Eukaryota > Viridiplantae > Streptophyta > Magnoliopsida > Poales > Poaceae > Poa > Poa pratensis. The sequence continues at coordinate 48,500,212 of CAMZMU010000045.1, read as the reverse complement.
GCGCCCGATGCGGCGGCGAAGAAGGGGAAGAAGATTGCGGCTAGCACATCTGCGGCCGCCGTCGACCTCAAGAAGACCAATGGGGATTGGATGAAATCCACCCTGAAGGATGCGCAGCTGGACAAGCTGCGCGAGGAAGGATTGCTGCCACCTTCCGACCAACTCCTCGTCCGCGCACCTTCGCCCAAGGAGGTACTTCCCGAGCCTCGCGCTAACGAGCGCGTCTGTTTCGCGGAGTTTTTGCCTAGGGGTTTCTCGCTCCCCCTCCATGATTTTGTGCGAGGTTTGCTTTTTGCCTACGGGGTGCAGATCCATGATCTCACCCCGAACGGTATTCTGCACATTGCGTGTTTCATCACGCTGTGCGAGTGTTTTTTGGGTGTTGCTCCGAGTTGGGCATTATGGAAGTCCATCTTCATGGTCCGGCCAAACAACCGAGGCGGCCGAACCTACCAGTCGGAGGCCTGCAGATCCAAGTGCGCAGCGACACCCGGTACTTCGCCCTGAAGCCAGTCGACTCGGCGCAGGGGTGGAGGAAGAGGTGGTTCTATGTGCAAGTGGACCAAAATGTGGCCCCAGCATTTTCGACTGCTGGTATAGCCGCTAGGACGAAAGCCTGGACCATGAGCTTTCGACTGAAGAAGTGGCGGAAGCAGCGCCTATGCTGGAGACAATTGGAGGGCTCCTGAACAGCATCACGGGTGTGCATCTGATTGCCACCTTTGTGAAGAGGCGGGTATGGCCACTCCGCGCTCGTGCCCACCCAATGTGGGAGTACGAAGGTCCCCTCGACTCCACTCGAATGAGCAAGGAGGAGCTGTCGAGGAGTGAACTGGTGACACATGTGCGGTCCATCACCAGTACAAACAGAGCGAGCCCTGCAACGTCGACTGCCCAGTCGATCCTTATGGGGCTGAAAAGCCTTTGCAGAGGTTAGTGAATCTTTCGAGTATATGATCTTCTGTTTTTGTTATCCTTCTGTGCATCTTTTTGACTTTCGACTGCTATATCTTGTATGCAGGGCCACTCGACTACCTCCACTCTTCCTCCTCTTCCCGAAGATGGGCCAACTTATGAAACAGAGGTGACAGTAGAAGCGAAGGGAGGGGATGAATCGCCTTTACCTTCGGCTACCACTTCACCCACAGAAGAGGTTGAAGAGGAAGGGGTAGAGGAAGCACAGGGCAAGGAGCCTGCCGTGAGTGAGGATGTTAGCGAGGTTCCTCTTCGCAAGCGCCGTCGGGCAGCCCAAGTTTTGTCTTCTTCCACGAGCTCACCCGCGAGGGAATCGGATGTGAGGGATGATGGAAACTCAGCTCCGTCTCCTACGACCACAGCTGCTCCCTTGGACGTGAGTCCTTTGAGCTCGGCTCCTCCTCCTCCTCAGTCGGTGGGCAGCTACCTTTTGGAGGCCCAAACTTTGACGAGCTCGACACTGAGGATGAAGAAGAGCACAGGTTTGCTCCTTTTTGCACTTAATAATTTTTTTGTGAGTTATGTACTTTTGCTTATGTTGTATGCCTTTCGGTCACTTGTAGTGCCGAGACTGTGCGACCTCCAACTCCTCCAACCGTGAGAGCCTCGACTCCAGATCAGCCTGAAGCCTCTCCTGTTGCGGCTGAGGTTGTGAAAACAATAGCCACGACCACTTCCATTGAGGCTGCCAATATTGCGAGTACATCGACTCCGCAAATTGGAACTTCTGCTGCCAAGCCCGCGCCTTGGATTGAACACGTAAGTGTCTTTTTGTCGAGTCTTCCTTCTGGACCTATTTGTGTATAGCTTATGTTGGTTTCGTGTGCGTGCAGCCCTTCTACCTCAACCTGGTGGAATCAGGTAAAGCATTTGTCCAGGTTGAACAGGAGAGGGATAATCTGCGCGCTGTTATGGAGCAGCTCACCCGTAAGTATCTTGGGTTTCTGTAAGTCTTTGCCTTGTCGATTGTGAATGACATCTGCCCATCTATCTCAGGTGACAAGGCAAACGCTGAATCTCGGGTTAAAGAGTTAGAAGAGACACTCGCCAAGGAGCGCGAGGAGTCGAAGAAGGCCTTGGATGATGCCAAGGACTCCGCCGCTTTGCGCGAGAAGAATTATGCTGAGCGCCTGGCGAGCCTCACCCGAGACGTAGGCGGTGAGTCGAGCCTTTCACTTTTTGCCTACTTCTTTTGCCACTGAATAGTATGTAACATTTTTGTTACTTCTGCTTTTTTGAAGGAGCTGTTGGGGCATCGACACCTGTAGATCAACCGAGTGTCGATTTGTCCCTTGACCGCGCAATCGGCGACCTGGATGTCGTCTCTACCCAAGCCAAGGACGCACTCGCCAAATCTACGAGCACGCTCGGCGCCGTGTTCAAGGATGTGTTCCCCTCCAGCCAACCTCCTTCGACTGTGGATGGCTTCGCAGACGTCCTGGGCCCGGGAACTTCGACTATGACGAACTTTGCTCGCGCTTTGACGGTACGCGGCTCAGAGACCACCCTCAAACTCCTTTTAGGTCATGGGATAGAGGGTGACTTCGAAGCCGCTCTGTCTGCTTTCCCTCGTAAGCCTGGCGGGAAATTGGTGTCCCTAAAGCATTTGAACGAGCCAGCCGCAAAGTTGGCTGAAACTTTTATGGCCACCATGGAGCGCCGGGCAGAAGAGGTCGCCGCTCGTGCGAGTAGGGCTAGGTCAGAGTCAATGTCTGAGAAGTAGGGCAGCCGCGCCTTTGATGTCTTGTAATTAAACTTATGACCATGCGAGTATGCATGTGCTTTTGCTACCTTTGTATGAATTTATGTTCCTCGTTATGATTCTGTTTGTAAAGCTGTATGTTGTTGCTCGTCTGAGCTTTGTGACTAGTTTCTCATGAAACTTTTATGATGCTTGGAACAGAAACGGCCAGCCGCCACTTCATCCAGTTCGTCGCGGCATCATACCCCTTCTCGATCTCGAGCTCAGGCGTCAAACGATGCCGCGGTAATACGTTATATGAAGGCTCGACTTGCGAAACAGGAGCAGGAACTGGCGAGTGCCCGAAGCGAGCTGGAAAGGATGAGGGCAAGGCCTGCTTTACCCACCCAACGGGAGGAGTATGTGCTTGGCGAGATGGAGATCGTGAACAGACAGCTCGAGTGTAAGCATGACTGCCTTGATCTTATGAGTTCACAGCCTGTTCTTTTTTGTTCACCCAACTTGTGTTGTTGCAGGTTTTGTTCAAGATTTCCAGGCGGAGCAGGCTCGCGTGGATGAGCAGTTGAACATGGCAACTGACGAACCCACGACTGGCCGCCAGCACTTTCGATTGGACAAGCACCGAGCACGCATACTCGCGACTCTGCAAGATCGGGTGTGGCGGAGCACTATGCTTCTTGAATTGTGCAGGTCGGCCTTCAGTCGAATCAACCAGATGGTTTTTCCGACTGGGCCACAACCTCAAGGAATCCACGCGTTGCTCGATCTCTTCCGGTCAACAGGTTCCATTCGAGGCTTCATCACCCAGAAGCTTGTGGACGGTGCCAACGCAACCATGGCATATCTCCGAAGTCAACGTCCAAATTTGCAGCTACGTCCACCCGTGCCTGGATCGTCTTTGTCCCAGTCGAATCTTGACGAAACATTCGATCACGCGAGGACATTGGTTGATTGCTATCAAGCGCAACTTATGGGCCCTGTTCTTCCAGCAAAGGATGAACCAGAAGATTAGGGTATTTATGTATAGGGAACAGCCCCCGAGTGTAAATTTGCCACTTAGTACATATTTGTTCACTTGTATGTATGCAGCCCCCGAGTGTATCGAGTGGGGTTTATGAAAAACAGTTTACATAGATCATGAATTACATAGCCCCCGAGTGCTCGAGTGAGGTTATGAATTTTATGAGAGTTGAAGCTTCAACTTATGCCTGCAGGCTCAGCCCCCGAGTGATTGATTGGGGTTGAGCAACTTTTTCCTTTGTGTTTAGTGTTACGATCCAGCCCCCGAGTATTCGAGTGTGGCTGGAGTATTGTGTTTGAAGAGCAAAAGCTTTTATGTTTTGAGATAGCTCAGCCCCCGAGCATACGGGTGTGGCTAAGTTTGTGCTGATAAGCTATGCGAGTAGTAAGCAGAAAAGTATGAGGAATTTATTGACTATATTCCATTTATGAATGTTAGGCTGCAGGCCGCCTCATTAAAAACCTTCCAGTCCCCTTAGGTACCCTGGTAAGGAAAAGAGCGCGTCTGAAACCTGCAGCCATCCGACATATGAGCCTATTACATTATGCGACTGAGCAATCTAAGCATAGAAACGGCGCAGCTGCGCAACGTTCCAAGGATTGTGGGAGAGTTCGCCGGTCTTCGCATGCTTCAGTCTGTATGCTCCACCACCTATGACCTCGTGATGATGAAGGGTCCTTCCCATGGAGAAGCAAGTTTATGCACCTTCTTTTGCTTCAGTCGAAGTACCAAGTCACCCACCTCGAAGGACCTGGTACGCAGTCGACGGCTGTGATAGTTGCGTAGATCTTGCTGGTAGACAGCTGTACGTGCTAGCGCTGTGTTGCGTGCTTCTTCGAGCAAGTCGACTGCATCTTCGAGTGCTCATCTGCATCTTCTTCATTGTATGCTTCGACTTGGTGCGTTGAACCTTACGTCTGATGGCAGGATTGCCTCTGCGCCGTAGACCATGAAGAATGGAGTGAATTGTGTTGAGGCGTTGGGTGTTGTGCGTAGGCTCCATAGCACAGACGGGAGCTCTTCTACCCAAGCACCCGCAGCCCTTTTGAGTGGCACCAGGAGGCGCTTCTTGATTCCACTCGTCACAAGCCCATTGGCCTTTTCGACTTGGCCGTTTGATTGGGTGCGCCACAGATGCATAATTGAGCGTGATATCTTGCTCTTTGCAGAAGGATTTGAATTCCTCAGCCGTGAAGTTTGTACCGTTGTCAGTGATGATGCTATTTGGCACACCAAAGCGGTATATGATGGATTTTATGAAATTGACTGCTGTAGTGGCAGTCGAACTTGTGATGGGTACTGCTTCAATCCACTTGGTGAACTTGTCGACCGCCACCAGAAGGTGAGTATGCCCTCCATGGGAGGATTTTTTGAGTGGCCCAACCATATCGAGCCCCCACTGGGCGAAAGGCCAGGCCAATGGTATTGTCTTCAACGCCGATGCGGGTGCGTGCGGCTTTGTGGCGAATTTTTGGCAGCCGATGCACCTTTTGACTATGTCCTCCGCGTCTTTGAGTGCTGTGGGCCAGTAGAAGCCTGCGCGAAAGGCTTTGGCTACGAGTGATCGACTGCTGGCGTGATGCCCGCAAGTACCTGCATGAATATCACGAAGGATGGCTTGGCCATCTTCAAATGCTATGCAACGCTGGAACATACCTGATATGCTGCGTTTGTAAAGTTCACCGTTGATGACAGTGTATGCTTTAGATCGTCGAGTGACGCGTCTTGACTCTGTGAAGTCTTCGGGTACCTCGCCGCGGAGTATGTATGAGGAAGGGTTGAGTCCAAGTTGGCTCGATGAGGAGTACCTCGACTGGTGGGTCCTCTGTGCTAGGTGTTTTGCTCTTGGCTGGTGCGGCTGATGCGGAGTTGCCCGCTTCTTTTTGATTGATCTGTGCTCGATGCGCTCGAAGAAGACACCAGGTGGCACTGGTGCTTTGGTCGCACCAATGTTGGCTAACTTATCTGCTTCTTCATTGCTCTCACGCCCTATGTGCCGCAACTCGCAGCCTTCGAAGCTGCCCTCCATGATGTTGTACAAGTCACGGTAGGCGATCATGTTATCTGCGATTGCGTCACAAGCCTTCATTGTTTGCTGCACCACCAAATTCGAGTCGCCGTAGATCATCAGTCGAGTGCACCCGAGTGCTTAGCCATCCTCATGCCATGGATCAGAGCCTCATATTCTGCCTCGTTATTGGATGGGAACTCGAATCCCATTTGCAGGATGTAGCGAAGCTTGTCGCCTTTTGGTGATATGAGGATGACACCTGCGCCTTCGTTTTTCTTCGAGCCATCAAAGTACATGGTCCAGGAATTGGACACATCTGGTGCTCCTGGGAGCTGAGCTTCAATCCAGACACCTTCAAATCCGAAAGGTAGGAAAGGCAGGGACCATGACACCTTCAAATCCCCTGCCCAAAAGCTTGGTTTCGAGTGGGCTACAGCGCCGCAGCATAAGGACAAGAACGGAGACGTCATCCTCGCAACCCCTGTCCTCAACACTGCAGCCGCCTTGGACATCCTCAACAATGATGACTATGACAAGGACGAGAAGATCTACTACGCATCGATCCTTGCTCATAAAGCTCTAGAGCAGCAGGCCCGTGCTGATTCTCGCGCCGACATGGCGGACGCAAGGGGAGGAAAGTTGGAATCAAAATCCAACGCTTGCAAAGCTGCGGCCGGTGGCAACCCAGAAGATCCGTCCGGCTCCAGTAGCCACGGAAAAGGGAAGGACAAGGAGAAAGACCAACGCAAATCACCACCTCCAAGAGGCAGCGTGACGAGGCATCCAGGACCGGCAACAGGCGCAAGGCCTCACCTCCACCGCCTAGGCGGGATGAAGGCGGAAGCAGGGGCAGCAAGCAGCCGCCAAGGAGTGGCGGCAACCGCGACGATGCCCCGCCGCCAAGAAGAAGCAGGGACCGCACACAGTCCCCACCACCAGTGCCCAGGCACGAAGGCGGAAGCCGGGGACACAACAATGAGCCTAGGCACAGCCGGGCAGCGCAGGACGAGCCCATGCTGATAGATCTGGCAAACAGCTCAGTCCGCAAGACGCGAGACATCGTCTCAATGACATCAAGGCTGGAAAGCAAGATGCTTATCTAGGACCTGAGTGCTTTGGCCCAGCCATCCGCAACGTTCAAGTACCCAGAGACATGACATCAGTGTCAAAAACTCATCAAAGGTACAATGGAGCGGACAAGCCAAACTCATGGTTGTCGGACTACGCGCTGGCAGTTGAAATTGCCGGAGGCAATGGCCTCGTCGCTGCACGCTTCCTTCCCCTCATGCTGGAGGGGACAGCCCGAAGCTGGATCGAAAACTTGCCGGAGAAAAGCATTCATAGCTGGCATGACATGGAAAAGGTGTTCACGCAGCACTTCCAAGGCACGTACAAGCGACCCAATACATACACAGATTTGGTTCGTTGCGTGCAAAAGCCAGATGAAACAGCTACAAGCTTCTTGGCAAGGTGGATTCAAACAAAGGCAAGCTGCGAGAACGTAGACGACAATCAAGCAATCCATGCCTTCACCACGGCCTCCTGAAGGGCTCAAGTCTCAGACATAAGCTCGTACGCATGCAAGTCAAGGATCTCGGAGTCATGCTCGAAGTAGCAGCCATGTACGCACAGGCGGATGATGATGCACGCGATGGAGATGGCGCACATGATATGGCGCCAAACAGGCGAGCAAGTCACAAACGCAAGGCTCCCCAGGATGACAAAGCCGGACCGTCGAATGAGGTCGCCGCCGCCTTCGAAGGCAAAGGCGGCAACCGCAAGTGGAAAGGAAAGGGTAAAGATGGCGGCTCCAGCAAGCAGCGCCTGACGTATGATCAGGCGAAAGCCTTGCCCTGCCCAATCCACGCGTCCTTAGGCAAAGTCAACCACACATTAGGGGAATGCCGGTTCATGGAGGACTTCAAGAAGGACCCCGAGGTTGGCTGGAAATCAAAAAAGAGCAAAAAGGCTGAGAAGACAAAGAAGGAAGACGATGATGGGGCTGTGTCCATGTCCGAGGATGAGGAACCCAAGCTGATGCGCAAAGAAAGGAAATATCCCAAGGTACATGGCCAATTGGTGTGCTTCCTGGGCACTCCTTCGGCAAAAGAAGAAAAGGCGGAGATGCGCGAGCTAAACGCCACAGTACCAGACGTTCCCCAGTATCTAGACTGGTCAGAGGAGCCAATAACTTGGGATAGAGATGATCATCCAGATCACGTTCCTCACCCCGGCAAATACGCCCTTGTCGTCGACCCAATTGTCGATAACTTCAGGCTCACCAAGGTGTTGATGGATGGCGGCAGCAGCCTCAACATCATCTACGCGGACACTCTGAAGCGCATGAACTTGTCGGAAAGCCAGCTTGACTATAGCAAGGTCAAGTTTCATGGCATTGTTCCGGGAAAGCAAGCCAAGTCAATGGGAAGCATCAGATTGGAGGTTACTTTTGGGCCTGAGACAAACTACCGCTCGGAGTATCTCAGGTTCGAAGTAGTCCCCTTCAAAAGTGCCTACCACGCCATTTTTGGACGGCCAGCTTTCGCCAAATTCATGGCTCGCCCGTGTTACATATACAGCAAGCTGAAGATGCCGGGACCCAATGGTACAATTACCATCAGTGGCAACTTCAAGAAAGCAAAGGAGTGCGAGCGTGGCAACGCCGCCTTCGCTGAGGCAGTCCTCCACGCAGAGGAGTTAGCCATGTTGAAGAAAGAGCTCGATACGTCGCAGTTGCCGGAGCATGTAAAGACCGCTGAGCAAAAGAACACTTTCAAGGCGTCCGAAGACACAAAGAAGGCGGATCTGGTCCCAGGTGACAGCTCCAAGCAAGTCACCATAGGGGCTGGCTTGGACGACAAATAGGAAAGCGCGCTCGTCAGGTTCCTCCGTGAGAATCAGGACATCTTTGCATGGTCATCAGCTGACATGCCAGGTGTCCCGAGGGAACTTGCCGAGCACTCTCTTAACGTCTACGAAGGAGCCAAACCAGTGAAGCAAGGAATAAGGCGCTACGGTGAGAAGAAGCGGACAGCAATAGGGAAGGAGATCATCAAGTTGCAAGAAGCCAAGTTCATTAGGGAGGTAGTACACACTGATTGGTTGGCAAATCCTGTAATGGTTCCAAAACCTAATAAGGAAATGAGAATGTGCATTGATTATACCGGTTTGAACAAGTGCTGTCCTAAGGACCACTTTGCTTTGCCTCGTATAGATCAGGTCATAGACTCCACAGCCGGCTCCGAGCTGCTGTGCTTTTTGGATGCGTACTCCGGGTACCACCAAATCAAAATGCGAGAATCCGACCAAATCAAAACAGCGTTCACTACACCCTATGGGACCTTCTGCTACATCACGATGCCCTTCGGTCTAAAAAATGCCGGCGCAACGTATCAGCGGTGTATGCAAAGATGCCTTCACGAGCAAATTGGCCGCAATGTTCACGTCTATGTTGACGACATTGCCGTCATGTCAAGAAAGAAGGCAGATTTGCTGGACGATTTGAGAGAAACTCAACCCGAAAAAATGCGTCTTCGGGGTTCCTGCCGGCAAATTGCTTGGCTTTATCGTTTCCGAACGAGGGATAGAAGTGAATCCAGAAAAAATCAAAGCGATCCTCAACATATCCAGGCCCAAGGACCTGAAGGACGTGCAGCGACTTGCCGGCTCGGCGGCTGCCGTCAGTCGTTTCATTAGCCGTCTTGGTGAGAAGGCACTGCCTCTCTACCGGCTTCTGAAGAAATCCGACAACTTCGAGTGGACAGACGAAGCAGACGCCGCCTTGCAGCAACTCAAGGACGCGTTAACGTCTGCTCCAATTTTGGCAGCTCCTCGTTCGCAGGAACCAATGCTGCTCTACATCGCGCAACTAACTTGGTTGTTAGCGTGGTACTGGTTGTGGAACGCAAGACGGAAAATTCAGACTTGCCGGAACAACGTCCGGTTTACTTCATCAGTGAAGTATTTTCCGCCTCAAAACAGCGTTATCCGCATTACCAGAAGCTGGTCTACGGTGTTTTTTACGCCGCCAGGAAGTTAAGGCACTATTTCCAGGAACATTCAATAACGGTGGTGAGCAAGGCACCTCTGGGGGATATCATCAATAATACAGATGCAACAGGCCGCGTTGCCAAATGGGGCATTGAACTTGCCGCCTTCGACATCTGTATAAGCCCAGAACGGCCATTAAGTCTCAAGCCTTAGCAGATTTCGTAGCTGATTGGACGGAGGCCATGGACGAAGTACCTCTCCCTGAAGATGCATACTGGATCATGCACTTTGATGGATCAAAAATGCTCAGGGCTCGGGGGCTGGCATTGTTTTAAGAAACCCTCAAGGAGACAAGCTTAGTTATGTGTTACAAATTCACTTCAAGGCAACTAATAATGTTGCTGAATACGAAGCTCTCCTTCATGGTTTACACATTGCCAAGGAACTTGGCGTCCAGCGTGTCCTCTGCTACGGAGATTCAGATTTGGTGGCGCAACAGATACGTGGTACTTGGGACACAAAGAGCGAGACAATGGCGGCATATCGAGCTACCGTTGACGAATTCGCCAAGTGTTTTCTAGGCTACGAGGTCCGCCACATCCCAAGAGCTCAAAATGAGGCGGCAGATACACTTGCCAGAATGGGATCTGAACGCAAAAAGGTACCAAAAGATGTTTTCCTGGAACACCTACACAAGCCGTCAATTAAAGGAGCAGACCTCCTTGACCCAGAATCGGCAGAACCAGTTGATAATGCTAGCTATGCCGTCTACTTGGTAAAGCCGGATTGGACGACGCCATATTTGGACTTCCTGATCAATCAGGAGTTACCGGATGATGAGGTTTTGAAAAGGCAAATAATAAGAAGAGCCAAGGCATTTACAATAATCAAAGGTGAATTGTACAAGCGTAGCACCACTGGTGTTTACCAACGCTGCATTTCGCCCGAAGAAGGCAGAGAACTGTTGGATGAGATACATGCCGGCGTATGTGGACATCATGCTTCTCACGCGCCCTTGTTTCAAAAGCCTTCCGACAAGGTTTCTATTGGTTGACAGCCAAGCAAGATGCAGAAGACATTGTTAAAAGATGCAGGGGCTGCCAACTTTATGCCAGACAATCACACATGCCGGCTCAAGAGCTTAAAACAATACCCATCACATGGCCTTTCGCAGTCTGGGGCTTGGACATGGTTGGTCCGTTTAAAACGGCGCCTGGTGGCTACACACATTTACTTGTGGCTGTAGACAAGTTCACCAAATGGGTTGAAGCTAAGCCTATCAAAAAGCTAGACGGCGCCACAGCCGCAAACTTTCTGTGGGGAATAATCTCTCGGTTCGGGGTGCCTCATAGCATTATCACCGATAATGGCACTAACTTGTCGCAAGGCGAAGTCGAGGAATACTGTTATAAGCATGGTATCCGCCTAGATCTAGCCTCAGTAGCGCATCCGCAGGCAAACGGTCAAGTAGAGCGTACAAATGGTTTAGTTCTACAAGGAATCAAACCACGTCTCGAAGTACCATTGCACAGAGCGGCTGGGGCTTGGGTGGATGAATTGCAGTCTGTCCTTTGGAGTTTACGCACAACTCCAAACAGATCAACCAAGTTTACTCCTTTCTTCTTAGTCTATGGCGCAGAAGCAGTGTTGCCAACCGACATGATGTACGATTCTCCCAGAATCCAAGCCTACGTCCAGGAGACGCAGAAGATGCAAGACAGGATGGCCTTGACCTACTTGATGAAGAACGAGATGTTGCCCTTGCGCGATCCGCCATCTATCAGCAAAGTTTGAGGCGTTATCACAGCAGAAGGGTGAGGCAACGAAGTTTTAGAGTTGGGACCTGGTTCTCCGCCTAATCCAAGATAGGAAGGGCTTGCATAAGTTATCCCCGCCTTGGGAAGGACCTTTTGTGGTCAGTAAGGTGTTGCTCAATGGTTCTTATTACTTGGTCGACGCACGAGACGGATACAAGAAGAAGCGAGGTCGCAAGCGCAAAAGGAAGGTTGACGACAAGTACGAAGAAACCAAGCGACCCTGGAACATTGAGCAGCTACGTCCTTTTTACACTTAGCAATTTCCACATTGTAATAAGTACTATATGATTATGAAATAAAAGTCTGTGGTTTGCTCATTCAGTTTTGGGATCATGCCATCTTTTGTCTTTTCTCGCAATCATATATCTGTTGTCATAAAAGTTACCAAACAAAATAAGTTTTGCTCCGTGCTAAGGTCCAAACTTTTTGACATTTGCCGTCTGCCGGCTAAAAACGCAAACAATCTTTGCACCGCCTAATATGCTTATCTGTCTGTTTGTGTGTGGGTCGCCTAGTAGTATGTCGTTGGCACCAACATGCTGGCTTTGGTCTCTGAGTCTAAATTAGTTGGTATTGCACCTGGTTGGCTCAGCTAAAGTAACTAAGATGAGGTTCCGCCAACATATGAAAAAGCTAAACATGCAGCGAGATACATATTAAGGCGGGCCACTTAAATAAGCCTACCGCCAAGTGTAGCATAAAAGTTGGCCCATAAATATTTACAACCCAAAATAAAGTTTTATGCGTTAACAGATTAACGCAGTGTTTTGTGCTGCCTTTGCAGGAGGGAGTCTAAGGGATTGCCGCCTTGGTAGAGCTGGTGGAGAGATCCTGGGGGCTAACGCCGGCATTCTTGGGGCTGGCTCCGCCATCCTTGGGGCTGCGCTTGTCGGCTCCGGCTTCGCCTTCTTCGCCTCGGGAAGCTTCAGGATCCGCCAAGGAGGGATCGGCTACGGCAACATGCGGGTCCGGGTGTTCCTTGTAGAACTTGCGGATGTCAACCATGTTGGCAACCCGGGTCGCATAGCCGCGAACAGACCGCAGCACGTCCTGCATCACGATGGCTTGGTTGTTTTCGTCTTCGGTGGGGAAGTACTCGGTGACTTGATGAATATCAGCCTCCGGGTACCACGCCGCCGTCATTGCCAATGCCAACTTGGCGCCGCCTCGTGCTGCTGAGCATAGCGTGTTGTCGTGTTCAGCTACCGCCTTCTCCAGCAGGTCCGGCAGAGCATCGAAGATGACGGGATCTGTCGGGGGAGTATCCCCGGGTAGGGTCAAGGCTTGGCATAAGTGGAGTTCGAAGGTGTGCCGAGGTACGGAAAGGGCCGACCTGCTTGGGCCTGGGAGAGTCCGAGCTTCACCTTGACCTGGAGAGTTTAAAGGCCGACCTATCTTAGCCCAGAGGGATCCGAGGTATCCCGTCGACCTGGGCCGAGGTTCACTGTCCGAGCTACGTTCAGCCGACCTAGCTACCTCGGTGCTATGGTTTGTGGTGTGAGAGCAGGAGAAGCTGTGGGGAGGAAGTAAGATCCGACCTGGCAAAGATCTTAAGCGCAAGACCCGAGGTACGGAGCTCGTCACATCCGTGCCGAGCTAACCGAGGTGGTAGGCAGTAGGTCGGGCAGGAGTCAATGCTCCTGTCACTTCCAGCCGGGTACAAGAGCGCCTGACACGGGAGCGTCTGTCAAGGAGCCTGGCAGAGGCGTGCCCCGGGTTCGGCGGGCCTGCACGTCTCTGACCGCTGACCACGCGGGATCTGGGAAAAGGCTACGAGGTAGCTCTGCCAGGCCACGTCCTGTCTCGGTCAGAGGGGACATGCTAGTTCTGCCGTTAGGCTACAGGAGATGGGCAAGCCACGTCTTGTCCCTGACCGAGGTACGGTGGTACGGTGGTGACCGTTGCAGAGGCATGGCAACAGTGTTCGGCGAGGGGCACAATGGTAACCCGGCTGGCCTATATAGTGGGCTTCACCCCCTCCTGCTAGAGAGATCCCCCCCGCGCAGGAACTAGTTGATCAAGAGAGAAAGAAAGAGAGAGAGGAAGCTCGGAACACCCCGGAAACACCTCGGATTCAGCTCGGAGTGCCTTCTTCCTCCCGTCTAGCTCCATCTTTTACCTCAAGTTCTCACCATTGTAGCATCATACAGCTCGAGGAGCAGCTTGTACTTGTCACTTTGAGCTATACACTGAGTAGGATAGTGCTGCAGTAGGGGTGTTACCTCCACAAGAGGGCCCCGAAGCAGGGTACATCGTGGTGTGCTTTGTGTTCTTGTTTCTTGGTTCTTCGTTCGTGTTCTTGCGTGTGCACTTCTTGAGTGCATAAACCCTCCCCGGATTCCCCCAACGACCATTCGGCCCCATCTTAGCCATACCTATGGCATCTGCCGTGATCCCACCACGACAGTTGGCGCCCACCGTGGGGCAGATTGAGGCGTTGGAGGGAGTTTTCATCCGGACGGGCTCAGGCGAGCGTGTTCTTTCCGGGCTTGTCGCCAAGATCGGAGAGTTCACCTTCATCAGCGACAACGCGGGGTGTTTCGCCGGCAAGCCCTTCCCCGAGCACGGCTTCACCATGATGCTCGGCAGCTTCGTCACATACGTTGCTGTCGAGGTTGTTCGCGGGTACCCGGAGCAGGTGCTCGTGGACGACGAAACTCCTCTCCTCGCGGCTTTAGGTCGGCGTATCACTCGCCCCGAGAGCTGCGTGGAGGTGATGATGACAGGTCCGGTTGACGCCGCTGGCAAAGTAGATGCCAGCCAATCCAAGGCGGCCGAGGTTGCTAAGGTGAGATCTGCAAAGCCCAGGCTAGAGAAAGAGCTGCCTGGTACCCCCGAGGTGCAGGGCCGAGGTGCGACCCTGGTAGAGATAGTGGAGACACTGGCAGACCCAGTAAATCCAGGAGTGGATGTAGTGGTGACTGTGGCCGACCTAGAGGCAAAGCGTGTCCTGTTGCAGAAGGAGGCTGTAGCAATGATAACAGCTAGAGATGAGTTCAATAGAGATCTGCGTGAGTACAATGCAGCGAATGGCTTCACCCCGGTAGCAGTTGATACACATAGGGGAGCCGAGGTGCGGCAGAGAGGCAAGGGGCTCAATGATGAGATAAACAGGGAGGCTCGACCTACCACCTCGGCTAGGAGTGAGAGTCGCGTGTCGACTGGAAGGCCGGTGTATAGTTCCCCTGCTAAGAACCTCAGAGCTGCCGAGGCAGGCAGGGCCGAGCTATCCGGGTTACTGGAGATGCATGGCGTGCGCAGCAGAAGCGAGTCAATGAGTTAGTGTATGTGGCTAACCAGCAGAATGAGGCTCTCCGCAGAGCATATGCCGGGGCTGGTGATTCAGAGATGGTTTATTCAGCTAGGCCAGTTAGTCAGGTGTCCAAGGGGCAAGCCTCGTCTCCACTCGTCGGAGGAGCCGATCGAGCCCGGAGTGTCACCTCGGGTCAGAACAAGCAGCTGCAGATGTATGATCCAGTCTTAGCAGCAAAGCAGAAGGTGGGCCAGGGCAATGCTAGCCGAGCTAAGGGAAACCCCGGCCCAGGTAATGCAAGCCGAGCTAAGGGTAACTCCGGTCAGGGAAATCAGAATGGCGGGCAAGCAGCGTCGGCTGGCCGAGGTAAACCACCTCCGCCCCCGAGGTATCAGCAACAACCCGGCCGCAGGGGCAATATCAGCGAGAGCCGGAGTATGTTCAGCAACCTCAGAATGTCGGTCAAGGCGATGACCGATATGATGATGGAGACTCGGCCATGGCGCGAGCTGGATACCACAGAGTGGATGGGGCGTTGGGACCTCGGATAGGAGGTCGGATGTTAGCTCCAGGCGATGTCGTAACAAGCTGGATAGAATCTACTTGTCTGAGCAACTGGAGGAGGAAGGCCCTCCTGGTCCGGCGTGTTTTGGACCTCGGATCATGAAGGAGCCACCACCACCAGTATCTCAGTTCCAGTTAGGTCGGAACACCAAGCCATACAATGGGAGCACCAAGCCACAAGATTGGCTGACAGATTATGTATCCTCGGTGCACATAGCGGGGGGCAATCGCCGATGGGCGGTCCGGTATCTCCCGCACATGTTGGAAGGTCCAGCTCGGATCTGGCTGAATAATTTGCCGGAGTATAGTATCAACTCCTGGATAGACTTGGAGCTGGCGTTTAACAGCAACTTTGCTAGTACATACAAGAGGCCAAACCGACCTCAGCTCCTGGCGGCATGTAAGCAAGATGATCATGAAACTGACCGAGAATTCTTAACTCGGTGGAGCAATGTTCGGAATTCCTGTGAAGGAGTGGTAGAGGCACAGGCCATTTCCTGGTTTGCAGATGGTTGTCGACATGGCAGCATGCTGTGGCAGAGGCTCCAAGAGATATGCCGAATCCCTAGCAGAAACAATCCGGATTGCAGATTCTTATGCTCTGGGTGATCCGATGCAGCCAGCAGCAGAGGCAGGGCACGTAACAGAAGGAGGGAGCCAATAAACAACCGGCTCGGACCAAGGTGTAATGACCGCCAGGAGTTCGGACAGAAGAGGAGGGAGCCGGACTACCCATACACCTCGAACCAAGTTGCAGCGGTGAACCCGGATCAGCCCGGAGCTGGAGGTGTCCAGAGGCCAAAAATCAATGGTCCGGCATTTAGTCCGAACCCGGAGCCACCCTTGACCTATGAATCAATGATAGATGGTCCTTGCTGTTACCATACGACCGACCCGCGCAAGCCAGCCAACCATTCAACCCGGCAGTGCAGCTGGAACCGCAGAATCAGAGAAGAAGGGGCGAAGGCCGGAGGAATCAGAGCAGGACCACCACCTCAGAGATTTCAGCCGAGGTCCCACCCAAATCTGTCCGGAGCAAATGTTACCCCGATAACCACTGCACCTCTCCGAGGCCTGCAGCAGCAAGACCCGTGAATGTTGTGAATGTCCGAGGTAATAACAACAACAATGGTGCCGGACCAAGTCAGCAGTATGAATACCCCGGAAATGACTATAGAGAGGCTCATGCGAGCTATGTGGTCTTTGTGACCGAGCCAACTGACAAGAAGAGCGTGCAGAGGCGTGCCATGGAGGTGAATGCAGTAATGCCGGTGGTGCCGACCTATATGAACTGGTCTGAGCAGGAGATCACTTGGAGCAGAAAGACACACCTCGGATCATGCCGAGCCCTGGAAAGTATGCCCTGGTGGTAGATCCAACGTTGTGTGGGCCTACCAACAATGTGAGGTTCACCCGAGTTCTGGTGGACAATGGCAGTGCCATCAACATCATGTACCGAGACACAATGGTGAAATTGGGCATATCGCCTAATCAGTTGATGCCAAGCAGTTGTACTTTTCATGGGATTGTGCCTGGCGTTTCCTGTGCACCCATGGGCAAGATATGGGTGGATGTAGCATTTGGAACCAAGGACAATTGCCGAGTTGAGAGTATCGAGTTCGAGGTGGTGGACTTGGAGAGTGCATACCATGCATTGCTTGGAAGGCCGGCTCTGGCCAAGTTCATGATTTCCACCCATGTTGCATACCTGAAGATGAAAATGCCAGGGCCTAATGGGATCATATCCATCTCGGGTGACTACAAGCGAGCCATTCAGTGTGCCTCGGCGGGGTCTAATCTGGCCGAGTCTTTGGTGATCGCAGCTGAGAAGAAGAAGCTGCATCAAGTGGTGGCAATGGCGCAGTCAACACAGCTCGGCCTGTCCGGACTGATGAGCCCGGACTCAACTGCGGCGTTCGAGGTGCCCAAGGAGACCAAGAAGATCCCCATTGACCCGGAGCACCCAGAGCATATGGCCATCATTGGGACCGGGCTGGGCGAGAAATAGGAAGGCGAGCTCTGTCACTTCCTCCGTGAGAATCGGGATATCTTTGCATGGTCGGCTAAGGACCTGCCTGGTGTTCCGAGGGAGTTGGCAGAGCACTCTTTATTTGTTAGGCCAGAGGTGAAACCGGTGAGGCAACCGACCCGTCGTCTCTCAGACGACCGAGACAAGTGGTGCTGGACGAGCTGGCTAAGTTGCTTGCAGCCGGGTTCATTATGGAGGTGCTGCATCCGGACTGGATATCCAATCCGGTCTTGGTGGAAAAGAAGAAAGACGAGCCAGCCGTGGTCAAGGTGTGGCGCATGTGCATTGACTTCACTAACCTCAACAAGGCGTGCCCGAAAGATCCATTTCCATTACCTCGGATTGATCAAGTGATCGATTCCACTGCTGGTTGTGAACTGTTGTCTTTTATCGATGCGTACTCTGGTTTTCACCAGATACCACTGAACCCAAAGGATCAAATAAAGACTGCTTTTATTACCCCGTATGGGGCGTATTGCTATCGTGTCATGTGTTTTGGTCTGAGAAATGCCGGGGCAACTTATCAGAGGTGTATGCAGAAATGCCTGCACTCTCAATGGGCAAAAATGTGCAAGTGTATGTCGATGATATTGTCATCAAAACTAAGGAGAAACGTACTCTCCTCGAGGATCTCGAGGAGACATTTGTGAATTTGAGAAAGTATCGGTTGAAGCTTAACCCGGACAAGTGCACCTTTGGTGTCCCGGCTGGAAAGTTGCTCGGATTCCTGGTGTCTAGCCGAGGTATCGAGGTTAACCCGGCCAAGATCCGAGCTATTGAGAGCATGAAGTTACCGAAGTGTTTGAAAGATGTGCAGAAGTTCACAGGGTGCCTAGCCTCGTTGAGCCGATTTGTAGCTCGGCTAGGAGAAAAAGCCTTACCTTTGTACCAGCTCATGAAGAAAAGTACCGGGTTTACATGGACCCCGCAGGCCGACGTGGCGTTCGGTGAGCTGAAAAAGATGTTGTCCACTGCCCCGGTGTTGGCGTCACCATTGCACAATGAGCCGATGTTACTTTACATTGCGGCCACAAACCGAGTTGTAAGTGTGGCAGTGGTGGTGGAGCGCGAAGAAGGTGGCAGGTCGGTGCAGAGACCGGTGTATTACTTGAGCGAGGTGATCTCTACCTCGAAGCAGAACTATCCTCACTACCAGAAGATGACGTATGGTGTCTACCTGGCGGTCAAGAAGTTGAAGCATTATTTCCAGGAGCATCCCATGACGGTGGTGTGCGAAGCTCCAATCTCGGAGATCATCGGGTGCAAAGATGCAACTGGCCGAGTTGCCAAATGGGCGATTGAGGTGTCTCCATATGCACCACATTATGAGAGAAGAGACGCAATTAAATCCCAGGCGTTGCCGGACTTCTTTTGTGATTGGGCCGAGATGCAGTATGAGCCACCCAGGCCGGACTATAATTATTGGAAAATGCATTTTGATGGGTCCAAGACAAAGATCGGGCTGGGGGCTGGAATAGTCCTCACCTCGCCAAAGCGAGATCAGCTGAAGTACGTGCTGCAGATTCATTTCTCAGCATCAAACAATGTGGCGGAGTATGAGGCCTTAATCCATGGCCTCAAGGTGGCAAAGGAGATCGGTATCCGGCGTGTAGAGTGCTTCGGCGATTCCGACCTGGTGGTGCAACAATCTTCTGGAACTTGGGATGCTCTGGATGCCAACATGGCGTTATATCGGTTCCATGTGCAAAAGATATCCGGGTTCTTTGAAGGGTGTGAGTACAGGCATATACCTCGGGCAGAAAATGATGCTGCCGACGTGTTGTCAAAGCTCGGTTCATCGAAAGAGGCAGTACCACCAGGGGTAGCCCTGAATCACTTGAGAACTCCTTCAATCAAACCTTCTCCTGAATCCGAATCTATTTTCATCCCGGCGGAGCAAGAGCCCGGACCTGTTCCAATGGAGGTAGACGTCGGGTGCGTTTGGTCGGACCCGGGGACTGCGTGGCAGAGCTCGGGGACTGCGCACCGAACCTCGGGGACTGCTCATCAAGACTCGGGGACTGGTCGCAGGATGGTGGAGGAAATAATGGAGGAGATTATGGTGGCCGAACCAATGGAGGTGGACGAGGAACTTTTTCCTTTGCACCCAGTGCCGGAGTGGGCGGAGCAAATCATGAAGTTCATAACGGAGGGAAGCTTGCCAAGTGACACAACCGAGGCTAGGAGAATTCAAAGGAGGGCCAAGGCGTACACCATCATCAACAAGGAGCTCTATAAAAGAAGCGTAACCGAGGTGTTGCAACGGTGTGTCGAGCCAGCTGAAGGCAAGGAGATGCTTTTGGAGATCCACCAAGGAGAGTGTGGTCATCATTGCAGCACAAGAGCTCTGGTGGCCAAGGTGTTCAGGCATGGGTTCTATTGGCCCACTGCTCTTGCTGATGCAGAGGCCATAGTCCGGAGATGTGAAGGATGCCAAAGGTTTGCCAAGCAAACGCATATGCCAGCCTCGGCGCTCAAAACAATTCCTATCACTTGGCCGTTTGCGGTATGGTGTTTGGATATGGTGGGAGAGTTCAAACCAGCCCGAGGTAACATGACGCACATATTGGTGATGGTGGACAAGTTCACCAAGTGGATCGAGGTGAAACCAATCCGGAAGTTGGATGGTCATTCAGCAGTGACTTTCTTGAAGGAGATTATTCTGCGATATGGCTACCCCCATAGCATTATCTCGGACAACGGCACAAACTTTGCTGTTGGAGATTTGCTCGGTTTTGCATGAACAAGGGAATCCGGCTGGACATAGCCTCGGTGGCACACCCGGAGTCTAATGGACAAGTGGAAAGATCAAATGCTCTAGTGTTGGCCGGCATCAAGGCTCGGCTCATTGAACCACTGCTGAAAACGCCGGGGTGTTGGATAGATGAGATACCAGCAGTACTGTGGGGTCTAAGGACCACGCCAAATCGATCAACTGGCTATACGCCATTTTTTATGGTCTATGGGGCAGAAGCTATGCTACCCACTGACATCGAGTATGATGCGCCCAGAGTGGCAATGTACACTGAAGCCGAGGCAAAAGAGGCTCGGGAGGATGCAGTAGATCTGCTTGAGGAAGCAAGAGAGTTGGCCTCATCTCGGTCAGCAATATACCAACAAGGTCTCCGACGTTATCATAGCCGGAGTATCAACCCTCGTGTGTTTCACGAGGGAGATTTGGTGCTGAGGTTGGTGCAGCGCAAGAAAGGCCGGCACAAGTTGTCACCTCCATGGGAGGGACCGTTCATTGTGACCCGAGCTCTGCTCAATGATTCCTACTATCTAATAGATGCGCAGGAACCAAGGGAAGATGGGCTGGACAACCCCGGATCAGAGGTCAGGCGACCATGGAACGTAGCTCTACTCCGACCTTTCTACTCATGAAAGGCGCAATGTATGTACCTCGGTTAATCCTTAATAAAATGTCGGCACTCCGAGGTTGAAGCTCGGGGACTGCCTCGCTCTTGTGCTTGTGTTTTATTTCTGTTTGTCAGTTTCGTTCATATGCCGAACTATTTTGAACCTCGTCTCAAACTTCAAGTAATGTATGCTGTGTAACTAATCTTGTGACTCGACTGGCATCTGCCTAAATGGTAGTCAAGAGCAAAGATGAAAAAACGTGGGAGACATGAAAATGAACTCGGGGACTCGGTCCAAAAATATAGTTCGGCATGTGTCGTTTACTAACCCCTGTCTTTACCTTTCGTTTATGTCGGATGGTTTTGAAACACACTTCGAGATTTGCTAAGTACTGTATGCTATAAAAACAATCTTGTGACTCGACTGTCGAACGCCTAAATGGTAGACAAGAGCAAAGAATGCCAGATATAGTAAACACGAAAGTGAACTCGGGGACTCGTTCCAAAAGGGTTCGGCATAAATTCTTAGAAAAGCTTGGTTCGGATAGCAAGTTAATAGTAATGGTAGCAAGCAAACTACTTAAGGTCTGTTACATCTGCACCCGGCATACCGGGGATTTAATGTTTTGCTTAAGATAAATTCAGGCCTCGGAACCAGAGACCTCGGTCGCCGAAGTGGTGGCAGTGGGAGCCTCGGGCGCAGGAACAACCTCGGTCGCGGAAGCAACCTCGGTTGTGGGAGTGTTGCCGGGGTGTCCGTCACGTCGGAGGAAATCACCTCGGTGGCTACAGCTTTGCCGGACTTGCCCTTGGAGTTCGGAGGTTCGTCGAAGCTGAAGTCATCATCAGAGCCTTCAGCCACCTCGGTTGTTTTGCCGGCCTTGCCCTTGGAGCTCTCAGGCTCGTCAAAGTCAATGTCCTCGCCTTCAGAACTTTCTTCACCGACGCTGCTTCCTCGTCCGAGCTCTCTTCGTCCTCAGAGTAGAGGCGCCCGTCATCAAAGGTCCGGGTGTTTGCGTAACTAGCAAAGCGGTCGGCTGCTGCTTGGCGTTTCGCAATGCCATCCGGGGTGGAGTTCCAAGGAGAGCCCCTGCGCAGGGAGGTAACAGTGTGGATCTCAACATCCTCATACCAGGACAGCACGAACACCAGGGCCTTGTCCGCTCCAGCCCGAGCTGACGAGCATCTCCACTCCCGAAGTCTAGCCTCGGCTCCTTTCAGCTTCGTGGCGAGCTCGTCGATGCAAGTGGGGTCTTGACCTTGGGCCAGAGGGCACGGTGGACCTCGATGGCAGCATCAACAAGTTGTTCCAATGGCTCGGAGCGGCCTGATCCGAGCATTAAGGGCACAAGGTGGTCCTGGATATCCCAGCTGTCGCTGAGAGTTTCTGTCTCAGCCCTCTTTGCCCGAGCTGCTTGAACTTCGCGGATAGCCTTGTCCTTGGAGTGCTCGAAGTTCTCTGAAGAGGACAAAAAGGCTGTCGCTGAAATAAGGCATACGGTGGCACGGGATGTAGGTCGGCAGAAAATAAGGAAAAGGGAGAAGGAACTTACTGTCCATTTGATGATTAATCCGAGCGAGCTCGGACAACCAGCTTTTCGAGATAGCTCGGAGGGCGGTAAGTTCGGCTTCGGCCGAGGTGGCACGGCTCTCCAGGGTCTTGGCAAGCTTTTGCTGCTGTTCGGCGGCCTGGTCCTTAACCTTCATAGCGTCCTCCACAGCAGTCTTGGCTTCATTAGCCCGGTTCAGCTCTTGTTGCAGCCGAGCTATTTCATCCTCGGCTGTCTTCAACTTGGAGGCGTAATCCTTGTCGCTCTGCTCCTTAGCGGATAGAAGAGTCCGGTGAGACTTCTTCAGCTGTTGTGATCCAGCAGGAGGTTCTTGAAGACCTTTGTCCGAGCATTGTTGCATTCCTGAAAAAATAGAGAGATCAGTTCGGATAAATCCGAGGTAT
Organism: Poa pratensis; assembly: GCA_947311845.1. Lineage (NCBI taxonomy): Eukaryota > Viridiplantae > Streptophyta > Magnoliopsida > Poales > Poaceae > Poa > Poa pratensis. The sequence continues at coordinate 48,477,537 of CAMZMU010000045.1, read as the reverse complement.
TTCTAGCACCCGAGGCCCAATTGAGTCCCGGGGACTTGGCATTGGCCTCGGGGACTCAGCATGGGAGAAATGACAAGTTTTTGAGATTCAAGCCGAGCAATTTTAACTCGGTGGAGTGTCAATTGCTCAACCCGAATCTCGGGGACTGGGAATAGTGTATGTTTGTCATTTGATTTCAAAGGAAGAAAGAGAGCTGTGTAAAGAAACTTACCGAGGCCTTCTTGCTGCAATCAAGGACTGCAGTCTGCATGTTATAGATAGATTGGAGCACGGCGCTGGGTCCAACTTGATGCTCAGAGCTCGGGTTGGAGGAGACCTCGACAGTGTCAGCCGAGTTCCAGTCCATGTCATAGTGCTTCTCCGAGCCTAGGCTGTTCCCGCTCTTGGTCCGGAGTTGCCCGACCTCCCAGCTGCTGATGTCCGGCTGGGTAGTAGCAGCGAATAAAGCTCGGGAGGTGGCGACCTGAGAGCTCGAGGGCGCGGCCTTGGTCAAGGTGGACCTCGGCGCAGAAGCGGGAACATGCGGCACCAGTTGGGTGCTCGCAGTCAAGGGGCCTGATGACGGTGGCGGCATCGGAGTTTGCTGTGGCTGTTTGGGGGGCTCAACGTTTTGAGCTGAATCTTTCTGCTGCTGCTGGAGCTTTTGCTTCTGCAGTTGTTGTTGTTGTTTTTCTTTTGCTGCTGTTGCTGCTGGTTGCGCGCAGCTTGAGACTTGGGGGACAGCCGAGGCTCCTGCACGGCTTTAACCGGAGTCTTGGCGCGATCTGTCTCCGCATCCTTCTGAGGAGGCGGAGGAGTCTGATCTCGGCGGGGAGCAGAGTGCCCCAGGCCGGAGTCAGAGCTCGGCGGTGGAAGTTCGGCGGAGGAGACGCGCGGGGAGGAGATGGTCTTCTCCGGGCTGGTGAGGTCAATGGACGGTCCTGGAGGAGAGGCTCTGGCGGGGCTGCCGAGGTTAACCTCGACCTCGGTTGTCTGGCTTCAACCACTGGAGGCAGTGGTGAGTGTATCGAGCTATGGCTCTGTTTGACCTGCCGAGCCGGGCTAGACGAAAGAGAAAGATTAAGTTAGAGTGTAAAAAGCTTAACCTTGGAGCAGCGTGAGAAGTAAGGAGGAGCAAAGGTCACTTACGCATCTTCCTCCACGGGACCTCGTTTCTTGCGCCGCGCCGAGGTCTTCTTGGCACGCTTGGCTTTGGGCGCTGCAGTCTCCGAGGTCTTGGAAGCCTCGGCATCCGAGGTACCAGGTCCTGGCGCTTCCGGGAAGCTGCAGACGCTGGATGAAAGTTCTTATATGTTGGAGGAGCATATGAAATGGGAATAACGTTGACAGGTTCCAGAATTTGGCAATCGTCATCGTCATCATCGTCGTCAGACCAGTCTCTGATGGAACTGGGAACTTGTTTCTTACCCGGGTTGGAGAGCCAGTCTTGGGGCGGACCTCGGAACGGCCTTAGGGATCGGCAGGTGATCCTCATTGTCCGGGTCTTCAGTCTCTGACCTTCCAGGGCGAGGCGGGCAGGCGCCCAGTTCGACAGCTCCGGCCGTCCTCGATCAGCTGCCGGGCGAACCGCTGCAGGAGTGGCAAAAAAGAATTGAGTTAAGAAGCAACCGAGGTGTGCAAGACCGGAGCGTAAGCTCGGAAATTAGTAAGTACTCACTTGCTCCGGAAGATTTTCTCTGTGTGAGGCTCCACGCCCCATGTCCACTCCTCGTCCATCTCAGTCTGGGCAACGGCTTTGACCCGGCGCCAAACTGAGGCCTTGGAGAGCGCCTTGCTGCTGATCCGAGTAGGATCGAGTAGACCTTCCATATGGCAGATCTTATGGGCTCGTTGTTGAAGGGGGCTGACTCTTCGATCCACAAAAGTCCGGAGGATGTCATCGGAACCCCACCCTCTTTTCTTGAGATCCAGCATGTATTCATGGATCTCTTGAACCTCGGCGTAGGCGTCCTCCGGGTTGAAGTCCCAATTGAGTTGTGCAGTGGGAGGGCCGAGCTGGAAGTCCGGGAGGTTGATGAGGTCGACAGTACCGGGGTTCCTCACATAGAAAAAGGATCGCTGCCACTTCTTGCAGCTCTCCAGGCCTTTGATCCGTGGGAACTCGGAGCAGCCGGGGTGAGATAGAGGCCGCACCACAGGCAGTCATATCTTTGTTCACAACCTCCTTGTTGGGGATGCTCTGTTTCTTCAGCTGGAAGTACTTGGCCCAGCCCTCAACGCTCGGCCAGAGGCCGAGATATCCTTCAGAGAAAGCTGCATAGCACGACAGCTGTAGCATGGAGTTAGCAGGGAGATGGTGCGGCTGCAAGCCGAAGAACTTCAGAAATTCCCGAAAGAACTTGCTGGCCGGAAGTCCGAATCCGCGCTCGAAGTGAGAGACAAACACCACTTTCTCGCCGGGGTTGGTGATCGGTTCGCCGTCCCCAGTGTGAAGCCGATATAGCAGTTCGGCTGGGATTCGATGAGTTTCTTTGAGCCATTTGATATCATCGTCAGTGACGTCCGAGCCATCCCATCCACCTCTCTCGCTGGCGGAAACCTCGGCGCGGTTTGACGTAGATATTGCCGACATGTTGAGGCTTTCCTGCAGAAGAGGAAGGTTCAACCGGGGTAAGTACCTCGGACAGTTCAGGATATCCGGGGTAAAATACCTCGGATCAGTCAAAACAGCCGAGCTAAAGAGTTTTGGCGGGAAACATGTTTCTACCATGGCGAGATATTAGCAAAGATCTACCGGTGAGCCAAAAAGGGAAATAAAATCAAGTTCATCCAGGGGCAAAACTAAAAGGACAGTGCTACGGGTGCTTCGGTACAAGTCTAGAGGAGATCTACAGTGGCTAAAAAGTGCAAAGGTAGAGCATCTAGTTCATCAAAATCCTCGAGTTCATCGGAGGATGAACATGGTCATGGCATGGGCAATGGAGGGGAACGAAGAACTCACCGTGGAGGAACGCGAGGGATCGGTGGCGAGTTGATGGCGCCAGGCGCAGCGCGCGTACTCCGGTGCGGCGAGGCGCTCGGCGGCGGCGCGGAACGAGCGGCAGAACGCGGCGCGTACTCCGGTGCGGCAAGGTGCTCGACGGCGGCGACGGAGGCAGTGGCACGGAGTGGTGTGCGATGGAGGAAGAAGACGATGAAGTTACCCCTGGGCCCCTATTTATAAGCCGCGTGCGGTTACGGCGTGCATTAACTGCGCACTACCGCGCGGTTATCGGGAAGG